>ML433443.1:0-23091 GCA_005239525.1 Nicotiana knightiana
ACTGTTCTTAGTTATGCTATTCTGCCTTACATACTCAGTACTTTATTCGTACTGACGTCCCTTCTGCTTGGGGATGCTGCGTTTCATGCCCGCAGGTCCCGATAGAGAGGTTAACAGTCCTCCTAGTAGTCTATCGACTCAGCGGAAGGTGTTGTTGCACTCCACTTGCTCCGGAGTTGCCTATTTGGTCAGTATGATTGGGACATGCATTGACTGGTATGGCGGGGCCCTGTCCCGACCTTTTTGATGTTTATGTACTCTTAGAGGCTTGTAAACAAATGTCAAGTATATGGATACTTGTATGGCCTTGTCGGCCTATGTTTTGAGTTTATAAATGGTCATGTCATCCTTATAGAAGCGTACATCACATGTATATGTTTCTATATCATGTTAGGTCGTCATATGTCTAGAATTCCCTTATGTTTTATTTCGATTATGTCATGATGACCGTTTTGGCACATTTACCCGTGATAGTATGATAAGAAAGATATGTTATGTTGGTACTCGGTTGAGTAAGGTACCGGGTACCCGTCGCGGCCCATAGGTTGGGTCGTGACACTAAAGCTGCTCGATTAACATTAGACTAAGACGGAACATTATACAGAAGGACGTTCGATGGATTATTGGCAGTATGCTTGGGACCGGGAGATACTGACTATGTTCTACGAGAAATCCACGAAGGGACTTGTGGGAACCATTCCGGCGTCGAGTTTACTAGTTCGAAAGGTTGTCAGAGCAGGATATTATTGGGATAGCATGGAAAAAGACTCTAAGGAGTTCATTCGAAGATGCGATAAATGTCAAAGGTTTGCACCGATGATCCACCAGCCCGACGAACAACTTCACTCAGTCCTATCCCCATGGCCATTCATGAAATGGGGAATGGACATCGTCGGTCTTCTGCTATCGGCCCCAGGTAAAACTAAGTTCATTTTATTTATGATTGACTATTTCTCTAAATGGGTTGAAGCACAAGCCTTCGAAAAAGTTAGGGAAAAGGAAGTGATAGATTTCATATGGGATCACATCGCATGTCGATTTGGGATACCCGCAGAAATAGTATGTGACAATGGAAAACAGTTCGTCGGCAGCAAAGTAATGAAATTCCTCGAAGATCATAAAATCATAAGGATACTATCAGCACCGTATCACCCTAGTGGGAATGGGAAAGCCGAATCAACAAATAATACTATCATCCAAAACTTGAAGAAAAGGATAAACAAATCCAAACGGAAGTGGAAGGAAATATTTCTCGAGGTCCTATGGGCATATCGGATGACATCGGAGTCCAGTACAGGAGCAACTCTGTTTTCCTTAGTATATGGCTCCGAAGCCTTGATACAAGGGTCGAAGTCGGAGAGCCCAACGCCAGGTTTTAACATGCAACAGAGGAATCAAACTGCGAGGCCATGAATACCAGCCTCGAGTTGTTAGATGAATGAGAAGCTACACTCGTTCTGATGGCATCATAAAAGCGACGAATCGAAAGGTACTACAACAGAAGAACCTATCTTTGACATTTCAGAGTCGGGGACTTGTTCCTAAGAATAGTCACCATCAACACTCGAGTATCTAATGAAGGGAAACTCGGCCCTAATTGGGAAGGACCTTACCAAATCCTCGACATAGTCGGAAAATGATCTTACAAACTCGGAATAATGAACGGTGAACCGCTGCCGAATAACTGGAACATATCAATTCTTAAGCGATACTATTGCTAAGGTATGGCTTTCTCTTTTCATTCGTTTATATACATCTTCGGAAGTAACTCATTGCATGAGTTCGACCTAAGATATCGAGACCTCAGGTTTTGAACTAAGCGTTGCACTCTTTTTCCCTTAGATTGGTTTTTATCCCAAATGGGTTTTTCCGGAAAGGTTATTAACGAGGAAAAAATTATGTGCTAGCTGAGGATAATTCAAAAGTATCCGAGGCTTCTTTTCAATCAACCTCGAATACTGGGGGGGGGGGCATNAATTCAAAAGTATCCGAGGCTTCTTTTCAATCAACCTCGAATACTGGGGGGGGGGGGCATCACCCTCGGATGTTATGTGTTCGAGAAGTGTACCTCGTGTCAATGAGTCTTGATAGGAAAAATTTGTAATAGGCTAAACGGTCGAATGAACCGTGTCCATATAGATTAACCGAGTCCCGACGACAAAACATGTACGCATGTACAAATTATTCAAAGAAGCATTCTTTTCTCAAACATCTCGTGTTTCGAAGTAAATTCTCTACTACAAAAATAGCATACTTATGATTCTGATATGTCGTGCAAAACTAACACTTGTGAAAAATGGCTCAAGAGACAAGTACAAGCATACTTCAAACACTCGGGGACTGCATACTCGAGCTATCTAAATTCGAAATCATAAGACCTCAAAGAGGAACCCCTCGGTATATAGGCCAAGGCCAACATACTCGAGGACTAACATTTCGAACGAGTTTGAAATGTTATCGGGAAATAAGTCCAAGATACATACCCAAAGGCTACAATCACATTAAAGGCTACGACCATATTAAAGGCCACGACCGAAATAACGTGGCTCGGAGACGTCGGACTTTCACTATAAATAAAAGTCCTTCAAATACTTCGAAAAATTTGTTAAATAAGGCTACCCTCGGCAAAGCAAATAAAAAAGGGCTTCGATAAATTAGTCCTCGAATAATTAAAAGGCTTCGATAATATCAGCATTCGAAAAAACCTCAAGGGGTATCAAATTACCTTAACACAAACACGTTGAGGTACTAAAAAGAAAAATGGGGTTCCGATCATCAGACCCTTGAAAAACCCAATGGGTGTAAGAAAACATGTGCTAAGACATAAAGAAATTTTTACTAAGTCTTTTAGCCGAAAAGGGGAAAATAATAGCCATTTTAAAGGCCGAATCGGTCCAATTTAAAGAGCCTAAGGGACAATCTAAGAGCCTAAGGGACAAAACAATTAGAGTTCGAGACCTTGTTCTCACTCGATTCGGACCCAAGGGTTCCGCTATTCCGAGCTCAAATAAAAGTCAGTTATAGCTCGTGTATTACTGTAAGCTCAAAACTTACCCATCATTTGATAAAAACCTAATGGTTTACTTTATTCTAAAGTTCAAGACCCATTCGAACTTGGTTATAAAGATAATACATCTATAGGATCGATCAAGCCACCCTCGAGATAAAGTCTCGAATAAATTTCCGAGCTCAGGGACTTAGCCTTGTATAAACAAAAAATTTGAAGGTTTGCTTTGGCTACGAGCTAAAGTTAGTAAAATTACAGCAATAAAAACCCTTCAACATTTTCAATGAAGACAGAAAGCGTATATGGGCTTGAAATATATAAAGGCATTCAAAGACAAGTCTTTCTATTATGTATCAAAAACATGTACAAAAGGCCAATCAAGGCTTTACAAAAAAGAAACAGAAGCTAAAATCTAAGTACGATTGGGGCCAGTTTCCTCGGGATTGACTTCTTCTTGAGAAGCTTCTCCTGGAGAAACTTCTTCCTCAAGCCCTCCATCGGACCTGCCTCGACTGCCTTCTTCATCATCGTCCTCATCATCGAAATAGGCAAGCTGCCTGGCTTCGACGTCAAGTTCTTTGGCCCGAGCGATTTCCTCGGAGAGGTCAAAACCTCGAGCATGAATTTCCTCGATGGTTTCCCTCCGGGATTGGCACTTTGACAAATCATTACTCCATCTCTCTCGGTCTGAAGTCTCCCTTAACTGTATTTGAACAACCTCAGGCAACCCGGTACATGGCAATAGACTTGTCCGCCATGACCTTGGTCTTCTCGATCTCTGCCTTGGCTTCAGCAAGCCCGACTTTAAGCTCCTCGACCCTCTTGTCCTGGATCGAGCTTTTCTCTCTGAAGATTCAAAGTTGGGCCTCGGTTGAGGATAGTTTGGCCAAGGCTGCCTCCTTTTCCGCAGCCAGGCGGTCCATGTTCCCTTTCCACCTGTCACAATCGGCCTTGACCCGATCAACCTCATCCCAAAACAGCTCGATCCTCTCTACCTTCTGCTGCAACTGAGATAGCGAAGTTTTAGCTTCCACAGTCAAGTTGATTCCATACTTCATCAGAAGGGTGGTTACTTTCTTGTCTAATTCGACCTCCTCTTCACGAGCCTTGGCCAAGTCCGCTTGAAGGTCCTTTATAACCTCGTCCTTTTGGCCACAAAGTATCTTCAGGGCATTTCTCTCTTCCTAGACCTTCTGGAGTTCGGCCTCACACTAACCAAGGTCAACTCAGAATTTAGTAGAGGCCTATACAAGGAAGAAAACACAAGTTAGATTTGTAAAGAAAAAGGCGAAGAAAAGCAACCGACAAGCGACTGGTACTTAACCGAGAAAAGAGACGCTGGGCTTCCGCCTTAAGGATTGAAGCATCATTAATTTAAGAGGCATCATCAATCCCCCGAAGCAATCCCGGAAAGGATCACCTACGCTAGAGCCTTCACCAATCTCGGGAGTCTTCAGCCCTCGAGCCTCCCTTATTGCTTCTTTGGAAAAGACCGACATCGAAGGCAGTTGACCTATTGTTATGGCCCCGAGTGAGTCGCTCGGGGCACTCTGTTTGATTTTTTGTGTTTCGAAACCGGCCCCACTCGGTGTAGAAGTTGTTAATAGAGAAACAATCTTGATCTCTGGAGATTCAGGATTCATGCCCGAACTTTTCTTCAAAGTTTCCTCGACACGAGACTTAGTTGCAGCAGGTGGTAACTCGGAAGGAGTGGCGATTTCGATGGCCTTCCTGGGACGGGACATCAACGCTGAAGTATCTTCTTCTTCTTTTTCGTCCTCATCTCTCAACTTTCATACAGTGTCCGCTGAGAGAGCGACCGTTTTTATCCTCACCTTTCGCGGTTTGGGTTTGGAAACCTCGGACTGCGAGGTGTCATTTCTCTTCTTATCCTTTTCCTGCCTCAGAGCCGGGGACTTGGCTTCTCCTCCTTCACTTGGGGGCGTCAGAGTGGCATCTTTGGTTAGACCTACATGAAGGAAAATCAGTAATGAATGAAGTATGAAGTTACTTCAGAATATATAAGGAGAGATCCTTACCATGGTTCTTGGCCTCCCACCTTCCCTTTTCCAAATCCCACCATGCTCGATCGGCGCGAGTAGAAGTGGAAGAAAGCTTTTGGATCCAATCTTTGAGATCGGGCACCACTTGAGGCATCCAAGAGACAACTACATGTTAAAAGGAAATATGAGGCAAAATTAAAAGGAACACAAAAATCGAGATATAAAGATTCACTTACGATCGAGGTTCCATTCTCAAGGGAGTGGCATATTCTCCTTCGGCATTATATCACAGGTCCTCACTGTCGCGCCCCCTTTTTCTCGCGAAATCGGGTTTCGACGTTTTTTGAGACAACTCCCTTCCTTTGGGATGGGGTATGGGATTTGAAGAGTCGCCACCTAACAGATTAAGGTACGTTAGGTCACCTAGAGCAGTTAACTCATGAAATTAGTTTGCATCACCAGAGATTGGGTAAGGGCTCGAAATTACCTTGAGGGAAAGGTGTTAGGCACCCCTTGAGGTCCACAATGGTGGATCCCGGCTGAACTTAATTAAGCGAATTAGTCTTAAAGGAAATAAAGCAATTTAGAAAACTATTATTTCAGAACCTGAATTAAAAGGGGTCCTAAGTTTTTTAGCATATAAGATCATTTCCATGCAATACTTGATAACTTTCCCCAAGTTGGGGTGCTACACATAGTATTAGCGCACGTGTCATCATTTCTTTTACTACCCAATTACTATCTTTGAGTTGTTATTTAAGCGTTCTAGTAGCTTCTAACTCCTGACTTATGCGTGCACTACCCGTCCCTTACCTATGGTCCCGGAGGTGTTTAGGACCTCTATTTAAGGTAGTTCTAGATTGACCTATGTTGCTTAAAAATGAGAAAAATCTAGGCGACAAACAAAATTCAGATAGGACTATCATGTAAGGAGCAAATAAGGGCTCATTTTAACCTCCACAAGTAACAACAGATGCATGCAGTTCAATCTACAAATTTCATTAATCTAGGATCCTATAGGTAGGATATCTAGATGGGTATAAACAGAATGTAAGAAACCAGTTTATTAAAACGAGCATTGGGACCTACTAGCTTGCCTACTGATTTGATTAAATTCTGAATCTGGGCAAATTTCAAGCAGCAAGGGTTATAGGTCTATAATAACAATGGAAACTGATTAACCACATGTGGGCAAAATTTTAGACTAGTCACGAGGAAAGTTTATTAATTCATACAAATATGATCCTATATACATGATCACTAATGCACGTTGGGATTGGAAATATGTGTAGATCCTATGAACATGGATTCTAATGCAGAATTAACAAAAGACCTATAGGCAGTGTCCCTTATATGCCGAAAATATAAAGATTCAGAGTCACAAACAGTCAGAAAAACATCCTATAGGAAGGATCTCTAAATGAACAGTAATATGCACATAAGGAACCAACACAATAGACCTATAGGTAGGATTTCTACCCGAGTTTTTTCACAAAGATATATAAAAACTCCCCCAGCTTTTACTAATAACCCCAAATCTGTTTATTACAGAGATTATTACATTATTACAACCCAATAATCAATAAATTACACAACAAAATTCATTATACTATAGGGAGCCTTCATAGGCCCAATATTAACCTAGAAACTAGGCCTTCAAGCAAAGCAAGTCTGAAGTATACAAGTGGTCCATCAATGATACATAAAATTGGGTTTCTGGTGTGTCAAAGTTCCCAAGGGCCTCAGGAACCCCGGGCAATGCTCACACCAGAACCTTACTTAGAGAAATAATTTGTAAAAGATTGGAAGACTAGCCCCAATGTGTCAGAGTTCGGAGGAGTCTCAAGGACCCTAGGCAGTGCTCCCACTGGGGGTGGTAGGAACTTAGATAACTAAGAGTAGAAGTTTGAAAATAGTATATAAAGGGTAGGAGAACAGTTTTAGAAAAACAATTTGATTTTTAGGAGAAAAAAAATTTAATTTACAGGACTGCAAACATAACTTCACCTAGCACAAACAGAGTCCATATTTAGCATATGGTTCAAACAAACTGGTATTGGTTTAGACATAGATACTGTACCAGTATTTAAAGCAATCACAAAAGAGAAAGGATACTTGAACTAATAGACAGAATTGGCACCATATTACATGTTTGCAGAACAGGGAACATACAACTGAATAATCAGGGTTTTACATTATTGAAGATGACTTAGTTTAGCAATCATCACTAAGTGGGATCATATAGGTATGTATTAAGCAGAAACATGCTGAAGTTTGAAATAATTAACCAAACAAACACATAGAACATGACAGGGTAGCAGGAACCAAAGCATACTAGTTTAGAAAGAAGTAAGCAGGAATCACAAATCAGACAGAAGCATGCTAAGGTTGAAATAAAATAACCACATAGAATAAAATAGGATAACATGAGTTAACACATACCAGTTAGGAAGAAAGTAAACATGAATGTAATGGCAGTTTGGATCCAGAGAGTTTAGCCTTGGCTTCCAGCCGGCTAAACAGTGCAGAAAATCAGAGTGATAGAAAGAACTCAGGTTTATGAGAGAACAAACAACTTTGAGAATTTTGAATTGTAAGAATTTTTCAGTAAAGAAGTTGTGCGTGTGAGTGTAAGTGTCTCAGTGTAAGTGTCTTCGTATGTAGGTAGGCTTGTTTGAGTGTAAGTTTGTAAGCATGTTTGAAATCAGAACGATAAAAGGCTTTTTATATAATACAATAGAGTAAAACCAAATAAGGTAGGAAAACTAATGGCACACAAATAAGGTATGAAAAATCAACTAACTAATCAATTAGGGTTAACACAAACCAATTAATGAGACAGAATCACGTAAGTATTACTTAAATTAAGGAGAATCTTTCACGAAATAAATCAGCAGACAAGATTAGGGCTAAATAAGGTAAGTAGTAAGTCCAGAAATCAATTATAAATCAGCCCCAATAATCAAAGCACAAAAATCAGGCTAGTGATAGAATCAAGGAAAGTAGCACCAATTACTAATTACACATAAGGAAAGAATAGGTAAAAGTCTGATAAGAAAATATCGCTATTAACACAATTTCAAACCCTAATTTAAGCAATGAAATCAATTAACATGCTAGTTTACAGAGCTGAGGTAAACGGGCAAGAACAAAGAAATAAATAGTCGAATTAATTGAAACCCTAATTCATAAAGGCATGGAGATGAAACTCAAGAAAAATAAATCAGTCGAAAAGTAACGAAGAAAACCAGAGTTGAACATTTAAATGTTTTAAACATTTTTTACAGAAATCCCTTAAAAATCGAAACCCTAACTTTTAGGGTAAAATTAAAATCGGTTAATAATAAGAGCAAAACAAAAAATCTTTGAGGAAAAATCCAAACAGACACAAAAAGCTTTAGATCTATAGAGATCTGAACATATTCAAACAGAAAATAGCTAAGTTTATGAAGATAAACAGAAGTGAATCAAATCTGGTTTGAACTAGATATTTGAAACCATAGAAACACAAAAGTGGTAGTACTCACAGACATAGGGGTGAATATATACGGATTAGTCGAGAAAAGAGAGATTTTGAACCAAGTCTGGTTCGAATCTCTTGAGAATCCATCAAGTAGCAGGAGAATCGCAACACCGGTAGAGAGATGAGGCCGGATAAGGCCTGAAATCGCAAGAGAACCACATGAATCGAAGGAATATGAGTGACAAAGGGCTAGGGGTTAGAAGGGAGTGAGAGAGAAGAGAGGGAAGAAAAGAATTCAGAGGTGGCAGGTTGGGGGGAAATAAGGGTAGGGTTTAGGATTAGTGTAATTAAAAAAGGAAGGTGGATCCTGGACCGTTGATCTTTTGAGATCAACGACCAGGATTAAATCTGGGTTAGGGAGGGTTATGGATATGTGTTATTGTGTTGGTTTAATTGGGCTGGACTCCAAAAATTAATTAAAAAGGGGCTATCTTTTAAATACCCATTTAATCTAATAAAAAAAATTATAAAATAGTTAATAAATGATAAAAAATGCTATTTGTGTATGAAAATGATTTAAAATAATTATTTGGATATTGCAAAAATATAAAAAGTCATTTTCGTGTAAAAATAAATTAATTATGCACACATGGACTATTATTGCAAAGTCATTGGAATTATAACCTAAAGATGTAAATATAATTATGCATAGAATAATTAAATCTTAATATAAATATAAAATGATAAAAATTAAGCAATAAAATTATTACAAAATCATTTATGATGCAATTAATAATTATTCAGATAATAAAATGATGGAATAAATTAATTTAAAATCCTTTAAAATTACAGAAAATTATGAAAAAATACTAATTGATGCTTATGCATTATTTTGAAAATAATATAGGAAAAAATTTGGTATCAACTCACCCGTATGAATCAACTCATCCAACCTCGATCTTTATCCTCGTCGATGCTCGAGAATAAAGTCTTTGTTGCTCGACATTGAAGCTTAATTAGTCCTCGATAGAGTCGAGCCGGTACAACCGTATAAGGTGATTCAGAGTAAACTCCAACCCCCGGCCTCGTTGGAGAAAAAGCGCAGCATGATTACTATGCTCCATCATGAAGGGTGGATTTAACCGAGGGTGACTTCGTACCTTCTGCAGAAGTCAAAAATCACGGGGTCAACGGGACCCAGTGTGATGGGGTAAGTGTAAACACTTAAGAACCCCTTACTGTGTGTTGTGATGCTCTCTTTTGGGGTAGCAATGTGCACCACTACCTCGGAACCCCATTTGCAGTCCTTTTTCATGGCCTCGATGTGTCTTTTCGTAATCGAACACAAGTACATCGACACGTGTTCACATCGGCTCGGTACTGATGAGGGGTTCTCAACTTTGAAGTCGGATTTCAGAATGCATGGGCCTGGAACATACTCATGGGGTGCTGGCTCCACCAATGCTTTTTCACCGGCCGGCCGGGAGGAGGACGATGGAGCCTTTGCTTTTTTGCGGCACGGTTTTGGAGGTTTTTGCCATTTGTGTGAGCAGAGGAGGATGAAAATAAGTATGAAATTGGTTGCTCCGGTGAGAATGACGGTGGCGTAACATGCGGTAATGAAAGAAAGATTGAGAAGGATTAGAGAGTTGAGAGTTTTAAATCAAAGTAAGGTAAAGTTTGAATCAACAAAGGAGGTGATATTTATAGGCTTGTGATGACGGTTCGGTGTCAGTAGTGGCCAACCGACGATTGCCATGTATTAATATTTTGGGGAACCGAACCAACGGGACGTTTTGGTCACATACACCGATTACGTCATGAGGACAACGTCATGATCGAGATACAAGGGAATCGAGGCTCAAGTCATTTTTTATCATTTCATTCTAAGAAACGCGGGGACTATCTGTATACGACTAAAATCAAGGATGTCTGATTTTATGGGCTCGAGGGTTTACCTCGATATTAAGCTCATATTGAAGTGAGCTCGACCTTGAATACATGAAGACCGAAGGATCGAGATCGGGCAAGACCAATATCGAGCAACGGAATAGTGAGATATCAGCGATCGACCATAAATCTCGGCGAGAATCTCGGGATTGACAGAACCGCTAACGCTTATTGACATCAATCATGGATTTTATTTCTGAAATTAGAGTTGTACCTTATTTAGAGTTCCTCTACTATATAAAGAGAAGCCCTGTTCATTTGTAAGGGGATAGACACTTACTGAGAAATAACAACACGTTTCTCTTTTAGTTGCTTGAAATTTACCATTGTTCTTATTGTTCTTAACGCTTGATCTCGAGCTTGTTTCAAACCTAGGTCGATAACTTGCAACGTCACTGGTTTGATTTATCTTAATTGTTTAATTCATTTATTTTCTTCGTCATTTATCAATTGGTATTAATCAAATCACGTATCCTTATAACCACATTATGAGTTTAATTGTTACTCGTATTCCGAGGTAAACAAGTTTTTTTGCTTATAGGGTGAAAGCTAGCATTAAGAAAATGTCCAGTGAAGAAGTTTATAAAATCCTAAATAATCATTCAGAGAAAAGGCTAAGGCCTGATGTCTGGCCAAAATGCTATACGTTTAGTATATTACTCGCCCTATATTTTGTTGATTTAATGGTTAATGTGCGGCATTGAGCTAAATTATGTTTCTTTATGTGTAGGAGCATCGAAGAAAGAGTCGAATGAAAGTTGCACGAAAAGCGGACGAAAATGCAAGAAAAAAGAACAAAAGCACCGAGTTCCCAAGCTTAGCTACAGGCCAAGTGTAGCCAGCTTGACCGCACTACAGACCAGACGTAGCCAACTTTGTAGCCAGGCTGACCGCGCTATAAGCCTGGCCTCGCGAGGTCTATAGCCCGGTGATCAAAAGTGCGTGAATTAAAAGAGTCCGACCCAGATTCAGACTCAAGGACTTCAATCCTAGCCTATAAATACTCCCTAAACATGTCTAGAGGACGGCATTTTTGAGAGGGGACATTATTGGAGAGGCAAAAAGGCTACTAAAACACCTGGAAGCAACGAATCACAAGAGTTTTCTCTTCCGTTCTTCCTTAATCTGTATTTTAATGCTTTCAATTATTATCATGATTGTTAGTATAGTTATGAGTAGCTAAAATTTCTCATCTAGGTTCTGATGGAACCTTTTGAAGGATGATTTTTCTGTTGCATTTAATATAATTTTTCCATTAGATTTCTCTTCTTGTTAAACTACGTGATTGTCTTAGTTGATTGAACGACCCTCAATTGACTGTGCCTATTTAGTGTGTATTGCTTGGAAAAAGGGTACATATTTAGGAAGTTGTTGAAAAACATCACTCCTAACATATGTGAGGAATCAATACGAAAGGTTTAAAGGTAGGATTAGGAATAACGAAATCTTGGTGTGATCTTAGTGAGCGGTAAACTAGTGCCAGCTTGCGTAGCTCGGAAGAATACGTCTAGTAAATTGTGGTAGTTGCTCGGAAGAGAATTACGACATTCGAAGTACTCACGATCGGTAGAGAATACTTAGACGAAATTATTGAAAATATAGCGGGGAGAATTCTGACAATTGGGGAAATCATAACTCTAGGCCTCCTTAATCTTGTCTCTAACCCTTAGTATTAGTTAATAATTCTACTTTAATTAGTTAAAAATAAATCTCAATCTATATAACTTCAGAATTTGTTCAAACTTGTCTTCTGAGTGATAGTGAACAATTGTAGCTAAGTCTTAGTTCTCTGTGGGATTCGACTCCGGACTTTCAGACCAAATTATATTTGCAGTGATCGCTTATCCTTTTTGGGACTAGAGTTAGGCAAGATCAAATTTTGGCATCGTTCCCGGGGAACTAATAGTGTAGCTGTAGGTGTACATATTTCTAGGTTTCAAGTTTGAACTTTTATTTTGTTTTCCTTAGTATTTGATTGTCACGACCCAACATCCCAACCTCGGGGCCGTGATGGCGCCTAACATCCACTTGCTAGGAAAGCCGGCGTGAAATAGTTAATTAGTCAAATTTTAACAGTTTAAAACAAAGTGATGATAAATAAAGAGAGATAGGTACTCACACTAATACAACACCAGCATAAGTCATGTAATCATATCTCCTCCCAAATATCCGGAGTCACAAGTACACGAACCACTAGAAGTTCTACAAATAGACTCTGAAATAAATACAATTGTTTTGAATGAAAAGAACAGTAAAAGAGGAAAGAGGAAAGGGACTTCAAGGTACGTGGACGTCAACAAATCTACCTCAAGTCTCCGAATACGATAATCTGAGCTAGCTCACCTCACGTACAGCTGGGACCAATACCAAAATCTATACAATAAGTGCAAAGTGTAGTATGAGTACAACCGACCCAATGTACTCCGTAAGTGTCGATCCTAACCTCGACGAGGTAGTCACGAGGCTATGAGAGGACACCCACGTAATTAAAACTGTACACACATACACTCACACACACATGTGTGTGTGTGTATGAATAGCAACAAAACAGAAATTTAACAATGTGTAATTGGGAGGGGACATGCGATAGGGGAAAAAAGATACGATATCTACAACGGGTATTACATCAGAAGATTGCCAAATAAATCATCGACCAATAAAGACGATGAGCGTAGGGTATAAAGATGGCATAACATCACCCTTCGTGCTTATTCTCTCAACTTTACCATGAAATGATGACATAAGATGGCAAGGCATCACCATTCGTGATTTTACTCTCGATCTCACCATGTAACAATGAATAAGTGATATAGATGGCATGTCATCACCCTTCGTGCTTTTACTCTTAATCTCACTATGCATCAATGAATAAATGATATATACGGAACGACATCACCCTTCGTGCTTTATCACTATGTATTAATCAATAAATGAGGTAATGAAATGGCACAATATCACCCTTCGTGCTTTCACACTCTCCCTTTCTATGTAGTAATGAATATAAAAATTTGGGAGATAAATAATGCAAATGATGTACTTTACGTCAGTTATGATTCCAAGATACCAAACCTCAACTTCCAAAATACTCAATCATTACTAATTAATCTATAAATACGGAATGAATGATCAAATAAGTAATAATCTAATCTAAGCATGAATGTCATAATTAAAGTGGCAATAAATCACAAGGAAACAAGTTCTACCCATATGCTTTAACCCAACAACAATGCATAAGTACTCGTCACCTCACATATAAGTTGAACCCAAACATTAAACACGTAGCGAATAGGCAAATAATTCCTTATCCCTCAAGTAAAGGTTAACCGCAACACTTACCTCGCTCCGCACCCAACTCAAAGTTCAACCACGACCTTGCCTTTCAAACAAGCCTCCAAACCAACCAAATTTAGAAAATTATTAACCAAACGATTCAAAATAAGCCTTAGAAACTACCCACGAATGAAAGAGGTTCAATTTAGATCATTATTGAAAAAGTCAACAAAAGTCAACCTAGGCCCGTGTAACGACCTGACTGGTCATTTTTAGCTCTAGTGCGTCGTACGGTGGTTTGAGGCCTTGGGTAACTTCACTTCAGGTATTATGACTTGTACTTGTGGTCGGAATTAAATTTCGGAAAGTTCAGAGTTGATGTGGAAAGAAAATTCTCATTCGGAAGCATTAAGTTGGAAGAGTTGACTAAGGTTTGAATTTTGATTAAACGACCTCGGAATTGGGATTTAAAAGTTATAATAGGTTTGTATGATAATTTCAGACTTGGGCGTATGTCCGGATCGGGTTTTGGGCAACCCGGGAGCATTTTAGTGCTTATTATGGAAAGTTAGCATTTTGAAAGAATTTCATAAGTTTGGGTTGAGGTGTGTTTTAATGTTATCGATTTCTGTTTGGGATTCCAAGAGTGGGAATAGCTCCGTATGGTGATTCTTGTCTTAGGAGCACGCCCGGATGTGGATTTGGAGGTCCGTAGGTCATTTCAGGGTCATTTGGCGAAAACTGGAAATTTGAAGGTTCTTGGGAAGTTTAAACGGGAGTGGACTATTATATATCGGGTTCGGATTTCGATTCCGGAATTTGGAGTAGGTCCGTAATGTCATATGTTACTTGTGTGCAAAATTTGAGGTCAATCAAACGTGAATGGATAGGTTTCGGCATCGAATGTAGAAGTTTGAAGTTCTAAAGTTCATTAAGCTTGAATTGGGATTTGATTCATGGTTTCGATGTTTTTTTGGTGTGATTTGAGGCTTCTACTAAGTTCGTATGATGTTTTAGGACTTGTTGGTGTATCTGGTTGGGGTCCCTGGGGACCTTGGGTATGTTTCAGCTGTTATCGGATCATTTTGGGCTACTTTAGATGCTCGTTTTCTGATGTCTGGTGTTGTTCTTTGTGTTCGCGAGGAGCCTTCGTGAATAAGGATTTTTCTGCTGGGACTCTGTTCTTCGCGTTCGTGAAGAGATTCTAGCGTTCGCGAAGAAGGAATCCTGTTGTCCGTCGTCCAATTTTGGAAGCTTATATCTCGCAATATATAAGGAATTTGGAGATAATCCAAAAACAAAAGTAGTAGCCTTTTGTGTCTAGTTTTCAGAAAATTAAATAAATTGGCATTTGGAGTTGTTTACAAAAATTTATGATTGGTACACTATAGGCTGTCCGGGAAGATGTTTGGAAATCAGAAAGAAGAAATTTGTGTTTCAGAGGCTGACTTTGGCAGATTATATCTCAAAATATATAAGGAATTGGGAGATGACAAAAAGATGAAAGTTGTAGATCTTGGTGTTTAGTTTTCAGAGAGTTAAACCCTTTGTCATTTATAGTTTTGTACAAAAAGTTAGGGCCACTATAGTAGAGCCTATCTGAGAAGAGTTTGGAAATGACTTTTGAGAATTTTGTTCATCGCGACCGTGATGGGGGGCTCGCGAATGCGAAGAAGGATCTCTTGGGCAGTGTATAAGTTTGCAAAAATGGGTTTGGCTCATTTCATCTCATTTCCTCCATTGGAGCCGACCTAGGAGCGATTTTGGAGCTCCATCTTCATCATCTATGTCAAGGTAAGTGATTCCCACCTATTGCAAGTTAAATACTTGGATTTTATATATATATATATATATATATATATATATATATATATATATATTAACATGGAAATTCATGAAAAATTGAAATTTGGGATTTTGGTAGAAAACCTAGAATTGGTATTTTTGGATTCTGACCACGAATTTGGACATGGAATTGAGAATAAATTATATATTTGAGTTCTCAATGTTATGTGTAATGTTTATCTTCGAAAATTTTCAGAATTGGGGCACGTGGTCCTGATGGTTGCTTTATCGGCTTTTCCAGCGGAGTTGGAAATTTATCTTAATTGATTTGTTATGAGTATTAGAGTATATTTTTATTGGTTTGCACATTGTTTGACTAGTTGAGCGGCAGGCATCGGTTTGAGGTGTTAGAGGGCTTTGGAGTCGGTTATGGAATTTCGGAGCGAGGTAAGTCTCTTATATAAATCTGTGTGGGAAACTACCCCTAGGTGATATATTTAATGTGTGCAACTTGTTGCGGGGACTACGTACACACGAGGTGACGAGAGTCCTTACGTAGTTAGATTCATGTTATTATCCTGGTAGACTTAGGTTCACATCATGTCATACTTGTACTATAGGGATTATCCTTGCTCGTTTAATTATTCTATTTTGCATTATGACTTGAGACTAGATATGCATAGAGTGATAGACTTGCTATTGTAGAGTTTTTGCAAGTTTTATGATTTGCCATGGAATAATAGTGTTCCTCTTATGGATTTCTCGTGCATTATGCGTTGTCATCGAATAAATTTCCTTAAAACTTATAACTCACTTGTTCATTTCGTGAGTGGGGGTCAAGGACCCGTTTAAGATTTTTATTCTAATGGGATCGGGGCGTTCGCCTCAACAGGATTTATGTACCACACTCTCATAGGAGCGGGTCGTTCGCCTCGGCAGTTTAATAGATGCATCTATGGTTCGTGCTTTTTGACCCTCAACAGTGCATATTTTAAATATTTATGTTGGATCGGTCCGTACACCTCGGCATTTCTATAAAAATATCCTCATTAAATCGTGCGTAATATATATATATATATATATATATATAGTGCAAACCATATCCTCCCATATATGAATACTGCGCTCGAACTGTCTGTCCGTGTGGGAATGAAATGCTGTGCTCAACTCAACCTGCGTGCCCAACTCACGTTGTATGACCCTCCAGAAGTGCGAGGTCAACTGCGTACCTTGATCAGAAATGATAGACACAAGCACACCGTGAAGACGGACGATCTCACATATGTAGATCTCAGCTAACCGCTCTGAAGAATATGTAACTACTATTGGGATGAAATGTGTCGACTTGGTCAACCTGTCCATAATGACCCATATCGCGTCGAACTTCTTTTGAGTCTGTGGGAGTCCAACAACAAAATCCATAGTGATATTCTCCCATTTCCACTCAGGAGTCTCTAACTTCTAAAGCAAACCACCAGGTCTCTGATGCTCGTACTTGACTTGCTGACAATTTAGACAGCAAGCTACATATTCAACTATATACTTCTTCATCCTCCTCCACCAATAATGCTGTCGCAAGTCATGATACATCTTGGCGGCGCCCGGATGAATAGATACCGGGAACTGTGGGCCTCCTAAAGGATCAACTCTTGAAGCCCATCCACATAAGGTACACAAATACGACCCTGCATCCTCAAAACCCCATCATCTCCAACAACAAACTGCCTGGCGCCACCGTGCCGCATCGTGTCCCTAAGAAAAAGCAAATAGGATCATTATACTGAAGCTCTCCGATGCACTCATACAAGGAAGACCGAGCGACTCTGCAAGATAAAACACGACCGGGCTCCGAAACATCTAACCTCACAAACTGATTGGCGAAAGACGGAACATTTGCTGCAAGCCGTCTCTCACTAACTGGAATATACGCAAGGCTACCCATACTTACTGTATTTTTACTCAAGGCATCGAACACCATGTTGGCCTTCACGGGATGATAAAAATGGTGATATCATAACCTTTCAAAAGCTCCAACCACCTCCTATATCTCAAGTTGAGATCCTTTTTCTTGAACAAGTACTGTAGACTCCGATGATCCGTGAATACCTCACATGACATGCTGTAAAGATAGTGCGTCCAAATCTTCAGCGCTTGAACAATGGCTGCCAACTCTAAATCATGAAAAGGATAATTCTTCTCATGAACCTTTAACTGCCGCGATACGTATGCAATCACTCTTCCATCCTGCAGCAATACTGCACCGAGACCAATACGAGATGCATCACAATACACCGTGTAAGATCCTGAACTGATGGGCAACACCAACACTGTCACCGTAGTCAAAGCAGTCTTGAGTTTTTGAAAGATAAACTCACACTTGTCCGACCATCTGAACGGGACACCCTTCTGGGTCAATCTAGTTAACGAGGCTGCTATAGATGAAAACCCCTCTATGAACCGGTGATAATGACCTTCCAAACCCAGGAAACTCCAGATCTCTGTAGCTGAAGTAGGTCTAGGCCAGTTCTGAAACTCAATCTTCTTAGGATCCACTTTTATGCCCTCTGCCGATACAACATGCCCCAAGAAGATGACTGAGTGTAACTAAAACTCACACTTTGAAAACGTGGCATATAATTGTTATCTCTCAAAGTATGAAGTACAATCCGAAGATGTTGCTCATGCTCCTCTCGACTGCAAGAGTATATCAAGATATCATCAATGAATACAATCACAAAAA
The DNA here is from genome assembly GCA_005239525.1 of Nicotiana knightiana. Classification (NCBI taxonomy): domain Eukaryota; kingdom Viridiplantae; phylum Streptophyta; class Magnoliopsida; order Solanales; family Solanaceae; genus Nicotiana; species Nicotiana knightiana. Next base: position 18,219 of record ML433443.1, read on the forward strand.
AAAAAATCAAAATAGGGCTTGAACACCGGTTCATCAAATCCATGAATGTTGCTGGGGCTTTTGTTAACCCAAATGACATCACTAGGAGTTCATAATGCCCATATCGAGTCCGAAAAGCTGTCTTAGGGACATCGGATGCCCTAATCCTTAACTGATGGTAGCAAGACCTCAAATCAATCTTCGAAAATACTTTGTCACCCTGAAGCTGATAAATAAGTCATCAATTCTCGGCAAAAAATACTTGTTCTTGATAGTGACTTTGTCCAACTGCTGATAGTCTATAACATCCTCATCGACCTATCCTTCTTCTTCACGAACAACTCGGGCGCACCGTAGGGCAAGAAACTAGGTCTAATGAAGCCATTATGAAGAAAATATTGTAGCCGCTCTTTCAACTCCGGCGGGGCCATACGACATGGAGGAATAGGAATGGGTTGAGTGCCCGGAGCCAAATCAATACAGAAGTCAATATCTCTGTTGGGTGGTATCCCCTACAGATCTGCAGGAAACACCTCTGGAAACTCATGAACAATTGGCGCTGAATCCATGGAAGGAACCTCCGCACTAGAATCACGGACATAGGCCAAATAAGCTAGACATCCTTTCTCGAACATACGTAGAGCCTTCACATAGGAAATAACCCTGCTGGTAGAGTGGAAAAGAGTCCCTCTCCACTCTAGTCGAGGAAACCCCGGCATGGCTAAGGTCATTGTCTCGGCGTGACAATCCAATATAGCATGATAAGGTGAAAATCAATCCATACCCAAGATGAAATCAAAGTCTACAACATCGAGAAGTAAAATATCTACACTAATCTCAAGACTCCCAATTGTAACCACACACAAGCGATATACACGATCTAGAACAATAGAATCTCCCACAGGTGTGGACACATACAGAAGAGCAATCAAAGAGCCACGAGGCACAACCAAATATGAAGTAAAATAGGATGACACGTAGGAATAAGTAGATCTCGGATCAAATAGGATTGAGGCATCTCTATGGAAAATGAGAACGATACCTGTGATAACAGTGTCATATGACTCGATCTCCGTCCTAGATGGGAAAGCATAACATTGGTGCTAGGTGCCATTACTCTGAACTACGTCTCTAGGATGGACTCTAGCTGGCTGGCCGCCACCTATAATGGCCTGACCTCCACCTCTGTATGCCTGACCCCTGCCTCTAGCTGGCTAAGCGGCGGTGGAGCAACTGGTACCGGAATCATGGAACGAGAACCTTGCTGTTGCACACTGCCCTGTGACCTGGGACAAAATCTAGCAATGTTCCTCGGATCACCATAAGTATAAGAAGCCTCGGCTGTTGTGACTGCTGATCTTGTAACTGGGCCTTAGGACCTGGATAACCACTCCAATAGCTCTGGATCGGAGGTGCACTGATAGGAGATGGTGGTGCACTGTAGGATGGTTGTCCAGGATAAGGCACGTAAGGACCACAACTCCTTGAAGCAATAGGGGACACCTGAAGTGCCGAATGAAATGGCCTGGGAGGATAGCCTCTACCAAAAGCACCCTTGCCTCCAGATGGGACATCGCTGAAACTATTGGAATGATGTGGCATCTTATCTGACACCGACTCCCTCTTCTAAGCACGAGCAAACTCGATACGTCTGGAAATATCAACGATCGTCTGGAAGGAAATATCATTCCCTGTATCCTTGTCTATCTAAAGCCTGATAGTGTAAGTGTTGGTTGATTTCCCAATGCACACGCAAGTGTACATGGTCGACAAGTAATATAGGATTTTAAGTCCAGATATCGTACCCACAGGGACTTGTGACTAACTATCCACTAAACTAAACTCAAACAAATATTTAACTAGAATTAATCTAAAGTAGTAAATCAAAAGATTAAATAGACAACTAACTTAAAGATGAATTCAAGGTAAATTGATATTCTAGAGTTATGGGTTGTTAAACAATCACGTTGAGTTTTCGACCTAAATCTTCTAATTAGGTTTATTGATTGACGAGGTTAATATTGCTCGTAGCCTTCTCCCGAAGTACAACTCGCCTATTCAAGTTAACCTAATGCCTATATTCCTATGGAATCAGGATTAACAAGAACGCATTAATAATTCCCGTATAATAACCAAGCAAGGCGATTAGGTATATTCCTATCCTAACCGCAAATCCGCTCCCCTGAAGGGTTAAGATCTTGCTCTACCAAATCCTATATGCAATCTAGAATTCCCTCTCCCGAGTTCAACCCTAGATTCGTAGATAGTAGTCAATTGTGATCAAGCAATTGAATAATTAAGCACAAGATTGAATAAACAAACCAATTAAGATAAACAATAAGAATAATTCAAGCTTCAACTACAACATTCATGTAACACCCAATACTCTAGAACGAATAAACTATAAAACTAAAAGAAGAGAAGAGAAGAAAAACTCAGTAGAATCCTCCGTTGAATCCCCAGTCGAATCTCTGCTGCAAAAGCCCCTTAATGTGATGTTTTTGGGTCTATTTATATGTTTAGAATGAACCCTAAACATCTCAAAGACTTCTATTCTAACTTGGAAACACTTAAAACCCGTCAAAACTCGGTTTCTAGCTGTCCCGGGGCCCAGGCGTTTCAGCCCTAAAGCCTGGGTAAAGCCAGGCAGGGCCAGGCGTTACAGCCCTAAGGCCTGGGTAACGCCTGGTCCCCCCAGGCGTTATGGGTCTAACGCCTGGGTAACGCCAGGCTGCCCCAGGCTGTTTGGCTTGGCGCCCGGCTATCCCCCGGGTGTCCCCTCTCGCGTATTCTTCGACGTATTTGCATCCGTTTAGCCCCGTTTCCATTTCCAATTCACCTACACATAAAATAAACCCTATTAGGCACATACGACGTGTATTTTATCATTAAAGCTCATAAAATGCGAGGTATATAATGCTTAAAATCATGAATTCTAGCCACTCATCAGTAAGTGAGCCCATTAATAAATCTCCTTACTTGCTCCTTCTCAGTAAGAAGAAAGATAGTGGCATGTTGAGATAAATCCACAAATCGAGTCTCGTATTGGGTGACAATCATACCACCCTGCTGTAGTCGCTCAAACTGCCTACAATACTTCTCTCCTAGGGTGACAGGGATGAACTTCTCTAGAAATAGTTGTGAGAACTGATCTCAGGTAAGTGCAGGCGACCCAACTCTTCTAGTCAAGATATAATCTCTGTACCATTCCCGGACAGAACCAGTCATCTGAAATACGGAAAAATCGACCCCATTGGTCTCAACTGTACCCATGTTCCACAACACCTCATGATAATGGTCCAGAAAATCCTGTAGGTCCCATAAGACGCACCACTAAAATGAACAGGAAAAAGCTTGGTGAACTTATCCAACCTTAACATACCCTTAGAAGTTAAAGAGGGCCCATCATCGGCCTGTGCCGCAACGACCGATTGAACTACCCCAACTAGCAGGGCTGATAGAGTCTGAAATTAGGGAGCCACTTGCTCCGAGGTATGAGTAGAGGGAGTCTGTGCTCCTTCCTAGCCCGAGATATGGATGGTGCCAGTGAAAATGTACCGGTCAGAGCCACACTCTCTATAAGGCCCACCAAACGGACTAGAACATCCTGAAGCACTGGAGTGACTATGAACCCCTCCGGGACCTAAGCTGATCCGATAGGTACAGTCTGAGATGGAACCTCCTCCTCGAAATCCACCTTAGGCTCCACTGCGGGTTCTGCTTCTCGAGTTCTAGACTGAGCTCTGCCTCTAGCACGACCTCGGCCTCTAGCGCGACCTCGGCCTCGACCTCGAACTGTGCCCTTAGTCTTAGCTACCAAAGGAGGCTCCGACTCCTATCGGTCGGTAGATGCAGTACGTGTTCTTGCCATATGTGAGAGATCAAGAATAGAAAGGTTCAATTATCAATGAAAAATAAAATCGCATGGTAGAGTAAGAAAGAAGTGACATTTTTACTGAGCTCCATAGCCTCTATAAGATAATTACAAACGTCTCCGTACCGATCCTCCAGACTCTACTAAGCTTGCTCGTGACTCGTTAGACCTAGAAACTTAGTGCTTTGATACCAACTTGTCACGACCTGGAATCCCAACCTCGGGTCGTGATGGCGTCTAAATCCACTTGCTAGGAAAGCTGATGTGAGATAGTTAATTAGTCAAATTTTAACAGTTTAAAAAAAGTGATGATAAATAATGAGAGATAGGTACTCAGACTAATACAACACCAACATAAGTCATGTAATAATATATGCTCCCAAAGATCCGGAAACACGAGTACACGAATTACTAGAAGTTCAACAAATAGAGCCTGAAATAATACAACTGCTTCGAATGAAATGAACAGTAAAAGAGGAAAGAGGAAGGGGACTTCAAGGTCTACGGACGTCTGCAGATCTACCTCAAGTCTTCCAATGCGATAATCTGAGCTAGCGCACCTCACGTACATTTGGGACCAGTACCCAAATCTGCACAAGAAGTGCATAGTGTAGTATGAATACAATCAACCCAATGTACTCCATAAGTGTCGAGCCTAACCTTGACGAGGTAACGACGAGGCTATGATAGGACACCACGGAATTAAAACTGTACAGACACACACACATACACACTGATGCGTGGCTAGAATTCATGATTTTAAGCATTATATACCTTGCATTTTATGTGCTTTAATGATAAAAATACACGTCGTATGTGCCTAATGGGGTTTATTTTATGTGTAGGTGAATTGGAAATGGAAACGGAGCTAAACGGATGCAAATACGTCGAAAAATGCGCGAAAAGAGACACCCGGGCGATAGCCGGGCGACAGAGCCAAACAGCCAGACCCAGCCTGGCGTTAGCCAAGCGTTTGGGCTGAAACGCCAGCCCTAGCCTGGCGTTAGCCAGGCGTTTGGG
>ML433444.1:567-16740 GCA_005239525.1 Nicotiana knightiana
AGATACAAACTCAACTTCAATTGGCACTGGTGACTTTGTAGGTGGCGCTGCTTCAAACTCAAATGGTATAGACATATTCACCTCAGCGGCCTCATATGGCTGAATCTGGACTATGATCGGTTTGAGAGTGACTGCGGATTTTTTTGGGTCATCGCCTTCTACGATCAACCCGATTGACCCCTCGGGATCCCAATCATCTTCTATTTCAATCATATGGATACCTCTACCCTTATGGTCTGGCAAGGGATTATCACAGATGTTTGGAGCGGGGTCTTTTGCCACAATAATCTTGTTGTCAATGAGAGCCTGTATTTTGTCCTTTAGAGAACGGCATTCTTCGATGGTGTGTACTTTCATGCCGGAATGGTATGCACATGATTGTTTGGGTTAACCCACTGAGAAGGGTTCTCAGGGGTGGCAGCAGGGATAGGTGTGACATAACCAGTAACTTTGAGTTTTTCATACAGATGGTCAATGGGCTCGGCTATGGCGGTGTATTTCTTTGGAGGGCGGCGATCAAAATTGGGACAAGATCTAGGGAAGTTTTGGCGTGCAAGGGGTGATTGGTAATGGGATGGCTGGGAATTATAAGTGTGGTAGACAAGAGCGTGTTGCGGATATTTGGGCGAAGGAGGTTGATATGTGGGTAGTGGAGCTTGGTAGGAAGGTTGTGGAGTTTGGTAATTTGGTGGTGGAGCTTGGTAATTTTGTGGTGGAGCTTGGTAATTTGATGAGGGTGCTTGGTAATTCGGGGTTGGATGATATGTGAGTGGAGGTGTCGGATAGGTTTGGTACTTGAGCGGGGACTTGGTTCTTTGTGCAACCATTACGGCTCCCACATCTCTCTTCATAGACACACCACCGGATTGTAGAGCCTTGTTAGTGGCTTACAAGGCTTCAAAATTTGTAACCATACCGCTTTTAATACCTTCTTCAATCCGCTCACCCAATTTGATGATGTCAGAGAACTTGTGGCTCTCAACCATCATTAACCGTTCATAATACTGCAGGTCCTGAGACTGGACAAAGAACGTGTTCATCTGTTCTTCTTCTAAAGCAAGTCTCACTTTAGTGGCTTCGGACCTCCAGGGAGTAGCATGCTCGCAAAACATTTCTGTCGGCGTTTTCTTCAAATTTTGAATGTAGAACACATCCGGTGCATTCTCTGTGTTGAATCTAAATTTGTCCATGAAATCAGACGCCATGCTTACCCAGTTTGACCATTTCTTGGGGTCTTGGCTGATGTACCAAGGCAGTGCATCTCCCTTCAAACTCCCCATAAACAGCTTCATGCGGATTCTTTCGTCCTTTCCCACGCCAACCAATTTGTCGCAATAGGCCTCAGATGGACTCTTGGATCACCAGTACCGTCAAACATTTCGAACTTTAGAGGTTTGTACCCCTACGACAGTTCGACATTAGGTTGGATACAAAGGTCTTCATCATTCAACACTTCAATCCCCTTGGTCCCTTCAACACCCTGGACTTGACTGGTCAGTTTCCTAAGCTCCTCGGCCAGGTTCCTGATAAGTAAATCGTTTTCCTCAGACTCGGTTGTCAGTGGGATAGGCGGAGTGGAGTGGGTTATGGTTTACACATAGATAGGATTGTTATAGGTGTGTAAATGGTCTTTTGTGGTGTTTTGAGGTTCCGGGATAAGTAGTGGAGTGTTATTTGAGGTGTGGAAATCATTGCACTGTGTCGGGAGAGTTTGGTTCTTTGGGGGAGTGGTGTGATGGTGAGGTGCGGGATGATTTTGCTGTCTTGGGATATTTTGTGGAGGTGCAGGGTTTTGAGCATTTGGAAGGTTGACGTCGGGGACGTTGAGGGAAAATGACAAGTTGGCCAGATTCCGGACTTGATCGAGTTCTTCCTGAAACTTCAGTAATTTCTGTTCAAGTGGTGACATGTTCTCATGCAGGACCTGAATACCTCGGCCATCAGTGGCCTCTACCCGTTCAATCACTTTCTCCTTTCTGATGCTGTTAGATTTTTTCATCTTACTTTTGCCTTTTCCTTTGCCCTTAGGAGGACTAGGGGGAGGAGTAGGTGGAGGGCCCTTGGATCTGGTGCGATAGGCTGATGATGCTAGAATGCATGAACTAACCTTTAGGAGGGAGTAAGAAAAAATAAAAACAAAAGGTAACCAAGTCAGTGAGGATCATGAAAAGAGTATTGCAATATTTAAACACATAATGTGGAAATGAAAGTGTGTCCTAAGTTGGGGACCTCTTTGTGCCCGAGCTAGGCCTAGCGACAAACTGATTTGGAGAACATAACATGCTAAATGCCTCATTTTATTGATAATAAAATAGACAAATCTCGAAGCGACAAACGAAAAATAAAAATCACTAATGGTCATTGGCCTTATTACATTGTTAGAAAAATAAAGATATTCCCATCTACTTGGTCCTAGAAGGACCTTCCCCAGATTCAGCATTCTTGCTTTCTTCTAGCAGCTTTCCCAGCTCGCAAAGTCCCAGCAATAGGTAAGTTCTAGCTAGGTATCCCCCTGCAGCTCCCTCAACCTTTTGACAATCTTCAACCCTTTTGATGAAATTTTCTTCCAAATCGATTATACCTCGTTCCAAGTAGCCCAACCTCTTGTTGGCACTAATAGCCATGTCCTTCCACTCCTCGATCAGTTTTTTGTTGGACTCATGTATATTGTGGGTATCATCCTCATTTTCCCGGATCCTTTTATGCAACTGGTTGATCTTGACTTGTGCTTCAGCCCTTTCATCTATAACCCTGTGACCTCGGACGTATCCTGGCTTGCTCTGACCACCCAGATCCTCTTCTAACCAACTAAGATAGAAAGGGGTATAATCGACGTGATACCTGTCTGGCTCGATGGTGTTTTTCTCAAGTATAACCTTGTAGTGCCATAGGTGCTGAGCTTGGCACTTGTGAGGACTGTCATTATTTTGAAAGTCGGCTTGAAGATGGCTCATCTTCTCGACCCTAGGGATGACTTGCTTCCTTCCTGCTTGCCTTATAACTCGAAGAGGGACGTAAGGGTATGTCCCCCTTAGACCAATCAGTATCAGAAATGATGCGCCTGGGGATCGAATGATGAACTCGTCCATGGAAACCATTTGAACATCCATTGAACCTTTTCTTCAGTCAGGTTATCAAAAAACTCGACCCATCCTTCAGAATTTTCAGGTTGAGCGAACATGTCAGGGGTATAGTTCATTCTCTTTGGGTGATGGAAAGCAATGTGGTCATCCCACATTCGGCGGTGGATGTCCTGTCATATTCTCCTTTTCCGAGATGTTCCACGAGCCAGAGTTGAAGTAATAAATTGCAACCTTCGAAATGCTTTGCTCCTTGTCGACATCTTCCTAAGGCCCGATATATATCTGCAACGATCATGGGCACAATGCTGAAATATTGCCCATTTACCCCTTCCATTATGGTCTTAGTTACCATGCCTAACCTGGTATGGATCCTTTACTTCTTCATCGGGAACACGATCAAACCCAAAAAGCAAACCATAAACACGAACACTCGGCGATGGATGTATCCCAGAGAGCTGATAGTGAACTCGTCATGGTAGGTATGATATGATTTGCTGTAGCCATACCTTTCATACAAGTAGTCAAAAGAAATGTACGAATCCTCCAAACATACCAATTCCGCGTCCTTTTTTAGACCCATCATTTTGAGGAAACTTCTGCCTGTGTGGTTCTCAGGCATCAGCGACCCCGGAGGTTCCCATACTAGGTTAGCCAGCCCTCCTATATCTTCTATCAACGGTGCCATTTCGATGTTCCCAAAGCGGAGCACAGATCTTTCACGATCCCAGAACAGGGTAGCAGCCTCTACTGTCATTTTGTTAGGCTGGATTTCCATAAGAGATGGTAGATTACCCATGTGTTTCCTGACGATAGCTTTGTCGCTAGAGTGTAGATCCTCCCACCAACTCAACAGTTTTGGGTGGATGTTGGAGACCATGCCGAATTTGGGGACTTAGTGCCTCATTTTTTTTTCCTGCAAAACAAATAGGTTAGGCCCTTACCCCTACCGGACTCGACTATTTAACGTCAATAATTAGCAGGAAACATTTAGTTATCCAAATAAATACACAAAACGTGAGGGCGTCCGTTTGGGTTTAGGGAAACCCAGTGGACTTTTGGATAAGGCTATCTTAAAAGCTATCATGCGGATGACACTTTAGCTTGACTAGGTTTGACCATGATGCATGCAATAGTGCAACATAGTAAGGTTTCTATGAGGTTTTAGACTGGTACCCTTGAGCAGACAACTCAAGGGGGAAAGGCACGAAACCGTCGATTGCACCGCTGATCGACTAGTTTTACTGCAAATAAGACTTTCCGAATTTAGTGGGTGATAATATAGGAAGGGCGCAACCACTCATCAAGCGTTGCTATAGTATTTTATTTGGCATGAGTGGAGTATGAATATTGAGCATGATTTATGAAATAAGTATTAAAACAAGTTGCCACGTATTTGCACGTTAAAGAAAGCAGTAAAAATGATAATAATGATTTAAAGCAGTTACAAAAGGAAACAAAGAGACATGTCAGTTACATTTTGAAAAAAAGTAAATACCCGAAGTAAACAATTAATTGCATGCAAAGGGAATAGGAAAGGGTGCAAGTATAAAGGCATAAATTCACGAAACAATTTGAAATGGTAAAAGCCTGGATATCCCCACCGGAGTTTCCATGCTGTCGCGCACCCTTTTTTTTCTCTTCCTCGCGGAAGATCGGGTTTATGACATTGGTTGGGACAACTCTTTCCTTTTGGGAAAGGAGTTTGCATATTTTGATGAGTCGCCACCTAACGATTTTAACGGTGCATTAGGGCACCTATGAGGTTCAATTACAACTATGTTGCTAACCAGAGATTTGGGTAAGGGCTTGAAATTATCCTATGGGGAAGGTATTAGGCACCCCTCAGGATCCACAAGTGTGGTTCCCAGCCAAATGATTTCGTCAATTTGTACAACTAACAAATAACAAGTAAAGGCTCAAATAAGAGAGGATTTAAGTCTTAAGCATATAAGTGTTTAGAAAGAAGTAAGGATGATTACGAACTAGTGTATACAGGTGTCCTAGGTTTATAATAATATGGATCACATCAATGAAATACCCGATAATCACTCCTCGAAGAGGGGCTACACGTGGTATTACCGCACCGGTCATCATATCCATATTCTACCCTTCCCACCCCGTGAAGGTAATTAAAGCGTGCGTTGGTCACGAATTCTATTGCGTGCTATTACCCGTCCCGTTATATCAGTCCTGAAGGAGGTTAGGACTATTATCCTAAAGGGTAGGTACTAGGCAGACCCTCAGGTTTAAACGGGTAAAATTCTAAGGCGACAAGCAAAGAACATGTAGGACTACAGTCAGTGGGAAGCACATAGGAGCATACAGGAGGCTCAGATTTTCCTCCGCGGATAATGCATATAATTAGAACAACTCAAACACATGTAAGGGCATTGTTGTTAATTGAGATCCTAAGACATGGTATCTAGGTGAATTCAGAGGATAAACAGATAGGCAGACTTGTTTTATAACTCAAAAATATGCTCTAATCAGTTTGCCTACTTAAAAGTACCTAGTAGTGTTAAGCAGCACATACAAGAGAGACAAATTTCTAATTTTTGGAAATTTAGTCACCTAAGGCTTTCTTAGGCGGGGGACCGTGTATATTAACAGAATTATTAGAGGAACTGTTGCAAATGGTTACCTAAACATGTTATTCTAGGTAGTTCAGAAAACAGAAGCATTACCAGTTGTTTTTTAGAGAAAACTGAGTGAGGTTGTTATACCTTTTTATACATCAGTAATTAGACTAAATGGAGTTGAGCGATTAGGACCCTATAACATGATATCTAATGCACATGTAGAGACGCAGAATGATGCATTTGCAGAATTCCTAAGCATGATTTATAAATGCTCAGTAGTCACAGTATTAATCATGGTTTCAGAAGATGCTGGACTGATAATTTATTTTAATGTTGTTTAGCCTGGGATAAGATTTCTAAGCATACATGGCAGTGTGGAGCATGATAGTAGATAATACCATTTATTATAAGGATATTTCTAAGTAAAAGTGAACATGTTGAAACAGTAGGTGTGAGACCTAACAAACATGATTTCTAATGCATGAATTTGAACATATGGGACTAAACATGATCTCTATTGCACAGATAGGAAATAAAATCAAATAGCATGGTTTCTAATGCATGAACTTGAAAATATGGGCCTAAACATGATCTCTATTGCACAGATAGGAAATAAAGTCAAATAGCATGATTTCTATCCCTTTAATAGTTATCGCATGCGTAGTTACCCCTCCTTTTTCACTATCCATCCCTTGAGTTGTTTATAAATTATTACAGGCCAGGGAATTATGAATTACACAACCAAAAGAAAAATAAGAAGTTACTTCTACAGGGAGCCTTCAATTAGGCCCAGATCTTCCAAACCTCAATGCCTTATGGTATTTCATAGCCTTTTCATAATCCGGATGTGTTAGAGTTCCCTAAGGACCTCAAGGGCTCCCGGGCAGTGCTCACACCCAGACATAGCCAAAGAGTTAAACATGTGCAGTGTGGAAGTGCCAGCCTTGTGTGTTAGAGTTTAGAGGGTACTCAAAGGGTCCCCAAAGCAGTGCTCACACGAAGGGGGCTGAACATAGGCTTCTAACAGTATATGTGAGAGTGCTTTTACTTAAAAGGATTTACGTAAGGAATAATTTTGAGAAAGGGTAAGTAAGAAAACAGTTTTTTGAAGAAGGAAATGGAAGCTTAACATCACACAAAGGACCAAGGATAGTCCAACAAGCACAAACAGGGGTAATGGGATTTTAGGGACAAATACAGAGCATGTAAGGGCAGACATGCAGCAGGAAAATACACACGTAGACATACATTCATAAACTCTTAAGGGTCTAGAGGATCAGGGGGTACAGTAAAGTGCTAAGTGTACAGAAAAATGCTGGTCATAAACAAATAAAGCCTAATTTAAACATTCAGAGGGGAGTGCAGGATCCTAGATACATGTTGAAGAATAAGTAAGCAAATTGGAAGCATGCTGAATTACAACAGTAGTGGAATCATGTTGGTTTGAGGACTGAAATCTAAATTACAACATACCAGTGAAATGAAGAAAGCAGTAAGACAAAAAGGAAAGTAGGAGATGCACAATAAATAGCCTTGGCTTGCAGCCGGCCACCATATAATAGTAGTAGTTAACACAGAAGAGAGAGAGCAGAGAGTCTTTGAAATTGTGAGTGAGAGAGGTTTTTGAACAAATTAGTTCGTGTGTGTGTAATGAATGAATAGAGTATATATATAGTTTGAAAGCTTGATGAAAAATAAGGGGGAAAAACAAGAATTAACCAGTGATTGTGGAATTGAATATCAATCACCACCCAATTAGTACAAGTATCCCTATAATCAAGGAGTGATTCACACGGTGAGTATTAAATAAGGAAATGACCATATATAGCTTAGAGGAATATAAGAACGGTGTAAGTATAACAGGCAATTAGATATCCCTTAATTGAAGGGGTTAAACTCAAACGGCTAGTAGGTAAAATAACAATTAAGGAAAGTCCTTATGCCTGTAACATATAAGGAAATAATTTCACCCCAATTCAAGCATACAATTGAGACTAGGTTCAGAAGATATCACTTAAAAAAATAGTAATCAATTAACAGTTAATCAATTACGTAACAAGGTAAGCAAATAAAGTTGGAAGTCACTAAGAACATATCATAAGAAATCAGTAGGGCTTTTTAAATCTGTAGGAATCAGGGGTGCGAACAAGGTAAAGATGCAGAGAGTTAGGGATTCGAACAGGAACAAAATCAGTTAGGAAAATAATAGGCAAGCAAAAGCATAGCAAGGTAAAGAATCACATAGAATCAGACATTCGAGGCTATCACACATTTAAACGAACAATGGGAATTAGAGAGTTGAAACCCTAGTGATGATAGTAGCAAAATCACACAGGTTTAGAGGCAAAGAAGTGACATTGAACATGATATAAGCAAAGAGAACATAGTCAGGGACCCTAATAAGCAAAAACATGGTAAAATCACAGAAAGCTTAAGCATTTATGAGAAATAAGAGTTCATGCATTTAAAAAAACATATCGGTTAAAGACCAACTCAGAATTAGGGAAAAACCTAGGGTTTTCAGCATTGTAAGTCAAAAATGAAAAGAGAACTCCGAGTAAATCGTTGAATCATAGAAAGAATCATGGAATGATATTAAAACAAAAGCAAAATCGTTTTTGGAAGAGGGGTGATGGAACCCTAATTTTGAGATGAAAGATCGCTTAGAATAGGATGTTTTTTGAAGAAAACATGTAAAAAGCTTCATGATATACACAGATCTAAAAGAAAACGTAAAAATACCAGGAGTTAGGGTTTCAGAGAGCCCATAGAAACAAGAAAAACCTTAAAGATGTCGCCAGCGTTAGCCGGAAAAGTCNAAAGATGGCCTGAGGGACCATGGGTAGGAGTTTAACTGCTCCAGGTTCGCCTGAGGGTCTTAGGGTGTCATTAGACCGGTGTATGGTGGAGCAGTAACCAGGAGATAATGGGAGACCATAGTTTCCGGTGAGGGGACTAGCCGGAGAAGACGAACAGACCTCATTGGAGGTGGAGAGACCAGAGGTCTCTAGAGAGAACTAGAGAAATAGAGATAGAGAGAGAGAGAGAGGGTAGAGAGATGAGAGACCGAGTGAAATGAGGGGTTAGTGGGGGGTAGGTCTAGGTTTAATTATGGTAACACTAATCTGGGTTGTTGATTTAAATTGATCAACGACTTAGATTAGTCGTGGGGTTGGGCCGGGTAGGGTTTTAGGTCTGGAATGGGTAATTGGGCTGATTAATTTGGGTAGGGGCCCGGGTGAAAATAGGCTAGGATTGAAATTAAAAGTGGCTATTAGTTAAATACCCATTAAAAATAGATAAATAATTAATAAAAAAATAGTTAATAATTATATAAAATAAAATTAATGCTAAATAAATGAAATTAAGGTAATTAATGAATATAAAAATTATAAAATGAAATAATTATTTATTTAAATGGTATAAAATGTACAATTAGGCCATAGTTGCAAAATTATTGTAATTATGGTCAAATAATGGCAACTTGGCAAATGATATATTGAACTGGGCAATATTTTGAAATTATTTAATAATACAGTTTATGAATAATTATTGAACATAAAAATACTGAATAAATTTTAAAAGAATTTAACAAAAATATGAAAAATTTCGGAATAATACCAGTTATTATAAAGAGTGATTTTGAAGGTATATATACAAATTTAAAAAAATAATTTGAGAAAAAAATGGGTATCAACAGATATTACACTCTGTACTCTTTTGTGCAGATCCAGGTATCGGCCAGAGTTAGGAGATTTTAGTAGCTGCGCATTTTCATTCGGAGACACGATGTAGATCTGCTGGCATCCGCAGATTCCTGGAGTCTTCTCCTAATTCTATAGACATTATTTTATTACATTCAAAAACAGATATATGATTCTTTCAACCCATTATTTGTAGTATTCTTTAGTAGTTCGTGAATTGTGACACCAGACCCTGGGTAGATATATAGTTGGTAATAGTTCGTGGTTCATTTTATTTTATCTAATATTATTCATGAAATCATTTATTGGAAAGCATTGGAGTTATTTGTTTTATTTTAAGATTTTTCTATTGTGTCAAGTAAACTTTTAAAGGAAATGGTTAGTAAATTTCTAACATCGGCTTGCCTAGCAAGTATTGTGTTAGGAACCATCACGATCCAGTGGGTTGGAAATTTGGGTCGTGACGATTTTCTCTACCGATCATGAGCTCTCTGAGTGTCGCAATTCTCTCCCGAGTAACTATCACAATTTACTAGACATATGCTCCCGAATTACGCTAGCTGATATTATGTATGACTCACTCGGATCGCACCAAGTTTTCGTTATCCCTAATCCCACATTTAAACCCTTCATATTAATCCTTATATACGTTAGGAGTGATGTTGTTCAACAAGTACCTATATGCACTCTCTTCCGAGTAATACACACTAAATAGGCACAATCGATTGATAGCTCTTCAACTAACCACAATATAAACATAGTTGAACAAATAGAGAAAAAGCTACAGCAAATCAATATTAACGTAACAAGAAAATCTCCCTCCAATAGGTTCCATCAAAAACCTAGATAAAAAATTAGCTATTTATAATAGTATGCATAACTACAATACTAGAATTCATAACCAATAATAGAAATAGGAAGAAGGAAGTGAAAAACTCGTAGAAGAATTCTCCGCCTTGCTCCTAGTGTGTTCTTGCCTCCTTAGGTCCAAAGTGTGTAAAAAATACTCAAAATACCGTATATCCATGTACATATACCAATTTGGTTCTGGCCCAAATAATTATACCTTCTCCTACGCGAAAATGGACACTTTTCCCGGACAAGACGTGCGCGGACGTGCACTTTTCACCCTGTTATGTTTGAAATATGAAACACCGTAAAATATGAAAGTTGTATCCCTTTGTATTATATTTCCAACCCTATATTGTGGAGCCCAAATGGAGTTCTGGTCGAACAGTTATGTGCATTTTACTAGACAGTACGCAATATGCCTGCTCGATTCTTCGTTCGTTCTAAACAGCCATCCGTTGATCCCCGAACACGATCATGGCCCAAATTCTTGGGCTTTTACTCAGATTTCAAAGCTCCAAATTACTTGAATTCATTCCATAATAGCTACGCCGCTCGAAATCACTCTTACAAGGCATAAAACACCTAATTAGTGCAAAACACTAGCGATTAAAGCTCAAACTCAACTAAAGTGCAGTAAATTGGAATATAATAAGCGAATAAAATATGTAATTATAGCCTATCATAAAAACCCCACACATAAATCATTTCTCGTTGCCGAGAAATTAAACTACACTTTATATAGACACGACCTTTTTAAACAATTCTCCTAACTCATCACACCAACAATATTTAAAATAGACTAAGCACAAAAGCGTAACATCTTCACCTCAAGATTTGACTCTCAAGTATGACGCATTATTCACAACTCACCTACTTACTCTAACATAGTGGTCACTGACATTACCTTTCCTTCATGAATCAAGTGCCCTCAAATAACAAAAGAGAGTACTTCCACACAATAAAATTTAAGAACACTTAGGAACTCAAGATAGAAAGTATTCACTCACTCTCAGAAATAACCTTCATATGCTACAAAATATGCACCATAGGCTTGACCGTAGGTACTACTCTACTAATCAAGCTCATTCGGTCTCGGATCAAGTAGGACTTTATTTGATTATAATGTAGGGTGCGGAACGGATATGGTACATTTAGATATAAGAGTGATTACACCTCCCAAAGAACTTTACTACATACACTTTAACATTTAAAACCCCACACTTATGTGAACTCATAACTCCACCTTCACATCAATATATATATTAAATCCATATTTATTTAAGCACAATGACATCAAGAGTCACCATTTATCAAGGAATTTTTTTTTCACAACAATACATCTATTTTTTACTTTTCTTTCTTTTTAAATTCAAGTGGCTCTTACTTTTCAAAACAGTGCACCTTTCTCCTTATTTCATTAGTTCCACTCGAAAGCCAAACTAACCACTCACACACTTTAAGTTTTACAAAGTTCATAACAATTCAAGTGTTCATGAGAGGTTAAAAGGTTCAAATATATGGTTAATTCAAATAAATGGGTAAGGCTTGTAATGTGGTTGCCAAAAAAACAGGATTACATGCTCAAAGGATTAACTATGATACATAAAAATTAGGCGGGTAATACATATATATATATATATATATATAACTAATATTTCTCTTTGCAAACACACGGGGCAAGTTCTAGACATACATATACATAGCACATAACTCACTCAGGATTGGACTCATCAAGACACTCTAGTCAAAGCAGTTAAGCCAAGTTATGATCATACAATTTAAGGTATTTCTACAAGAGTTAAAAACTGAGCCTAAGCGTCACATCCAAAATACTCACTATTCTCAAGGCATAACAAAGTCAAGAGATATTCCTTCAATTCAAAACACAATACAATGACTCCTACTCCTAAAAAAACAAAACTAGCTACACCCGGTTCAAACAAAAGCCTTGGAAAAGAACCGCGGCACAAAGAAAAACTAAGGGGTAATTGCTACACTACCTAATAAATGAAAATCATTTTTTTTATTTTACTTTCGACTTAAACCCCTCAATAAAATTATCTAATAGATCCATCGTCGAAAAAAGTCCAATATTTTCTAGTTTTGTAAAAAAAAACAAAATTCACTTAAACTAACACAACTAAAATAACATGAAAAGTCACCCAAACAATCTCCTCACCCCACACTTAAAATTATTCATTGTCCCCAATGCACACCCATAAATACAAGAGGGTAAAAGAAACTCTCTAGTAGGCCAAAGGCCGAATCATTAACAACTCATCGGGTACTCAGACTTCCCCCAGGCCTGATCCTTCGTATGGGTACCTCACACTTAGTTCCAACCATCTAGTTTCTGTTGCATCCTTCCAATGACTTTGCTTTCCATGCTCCTAAAGAAAAAATCAAAAATCGACACTACAAGAATAAAAAGTAAATAATAATTACAACAATAAAAAAGTAAAGTTGGGTTGCCTCCCAACAAGTGCTTGATTTAACGTCGTGGCGACATGAACTACTTTTTGCTTCCACCTCGAGATTATTAATTGAACCCCAAGTTTTTATTCAAGCTTATGATTATTCTCTTGGGGTGGTGGAACGAATCTAACAGGCCCAAGGAAACAATGTAGTATTCTGAACTCATGGCCTTTAGATGAGGTGTGTAATTCCTACTTGCTGGCAAGAAGAATTCTAGAATGTAGGCACCTTGTTCCTCATTCCTTGACTCCTCAAGTGGCTCAGATGACTCTATTTCTATATCATCATCCAAACATAATGTGAAAAATGCTTGGAGTGTGGACCAATGAGCTCAACTACATGAACATTAGGACGTCTGATTACATCCTCAACACCAATGACATTAGAGTCAACTAAATATGCATCCTCAATATCTTTGGTTGAATCTAATATCTATTCTACAACATCAACATCATCAAATTCTAGTTGGTTGGTTTGGTCAAATTCTACTCTTAGTTACTCTATTATAATGGCAATTTCTGCAACCAATTCATTCTCTTCTTGGATACTATCCAAAATGTTAGCTTGCTGCATTTTACAAGGTTCACTTAGTTTAATAGCTTGAGCCTCCAAGTTGTGAATAGTTGACTCCTCCCTTTGTATCTGCAATGATTTCTCATCATATTATTCCATGAGGCCCTTTAACATATCTTTCATCTCCTTCAGGTCAGCTTTCCTAGGTTCTTTGTTCCTATTTACTTCACCAAAAAAAGTAGAACCATCATAGTAAGGGATTAGGGGAGGATAAGAAATATAAGCACAACCATGAAATTACCATCTTGACTAGTACACAAATCACACACATTCCACAAATAAGATTGAGTTGGTGCATATAACTCGCTCTCGGGAATATTTTGACAATTTTGCCACAGGTGGTTTCCTCCATGTGATGATCCAAAAAGTCATCTCTCATTTTATAAGTCAAAAGTGTGTTCCGAGTCCTTGAAACCCTCCTTTTATCTAACCTCGTTTTACGTGTGTAGTCCGGACGTATATCTGGAAAGCTTTTATATGAAAAACTGAGAAAATGCTAATTTTGCCTTTAAAATTGAATTTAAGTTGACTTCGGTTAACATTTTTGGTAAAAAAACCCGGGGCCATGATTTGACGGTCTCGGAGGGTCCGTAGGAAAATATGGGACTTGGGCGTATGCCCGAAATTGAATTCCGAGGTCTTAAGCCCGAGAAATGAATTTTTGAAAGAAATTGTTTTACTGAAATTATAAGAGTTTTTGGAAATTTGATTATATTTGAAATTGATGGTATCAGGCCCGTATTTTGGTTTCGGAGCCCGGTACAGTTTAATATGGTAATTGAGTGATGCCTGTAAAATTTGGTAAGAAACGAAGGTCATTTGACGTGATTCGGACCCGTCGTTGTGAAATTTGAAACTTTGAAAGTTCTTGAGATTTTCCTTTGATTTTTATGCTAAGTTCGTCGTTTATGATGTTATTTTGGTGATTTGATCGCACGAGTAAGTTCATAGGATGTTTTTAGGGTGGTGTGCATGTTTATTTTGGAGCCCCGAGAGCTCGGGTAAGTTTCGGATAGGCGTCAGAGTGTTTCGAACTTAGAAAATCTGGTGTGAGATTGTTGTATTTGGTGTCTGTGATTTTATACTATGCAAACGCTTGGTAACCCACGTGAACGCGAAGAGAAAACGGGGAAGGGGCCTGGGTTACTCTATACGAACGCATAGTACTTAACGCGAACGCGGAGCCCTGGGTGGGTTGCTCTACACAGACGCGTCTGGTCACTCGCGAACGCACTGCTTTAGGTGGGGGCTGGGGGATGGGGTCCAAACCCTATGCGAACGCAAGGCACGCGAATGCGAAGGCAAATAGGGCTAGTGTTATGTGAACGCATCAAACCTCTCGCTATCGCGTAGAGGGTATGTCCATGGGTTTTAAACAGTAACAAAAACGGTAATAGGCCATAATTTCATATGTCTTTCCATAGAATCCGACCTTGGACGATTTTTGAAGAGGGATTTGATGCGTGGCTAGAATTCATGATTTTAAGCATTATATACCTTGCATTTTATGTGCTTTAATGATAAAATACACGTCGTATGTGCCTAATAGGGTTTATTTTATGTGTAGGTGAATTGGAAATGGAAACGGGGCTAAACGGATGCAAATACGTCGAAGAATACGCGAAAGGGGACGCCCGGACGATAGCCGGGCGACAGAGCCAAACAGCCTGACCCAGCCTGGCCTTAGCCAGGCGTTAGAGCCCTAACGCCAGGGGGGGCCTGGCGTTAGCCAGGCGTTAGAGCCCTAACGCCAGGGGCTGCCTGGCCTTACCCAGGCGTTTGGGCTGAAACGCCAGGGTCCCTGGACGGCCAGAAATCGAGTTTTGACGGGTTTTAAGTGTTTCCAAGTTAGAATAGAAGTCTTTGACACGTTTAGGGTTCATCCTAAACATATAAATAGACCCAAAAACATCACATTGAAGGACTTTTGACAGGGGGATTCGACAGAAGACTCTTGACAGAGGATTCTACTTAGTTTTTCTTCTCTTCTCTTCTTTTAGTTTTATAGTTTATTAGTTCTAGAGTTTTGGGTGTTACATGAACGTTGTAGTTGAAGCTTGAATTATTCTTATTGTTTTATCTTAATTGGTTTGTTTATTCAATCTTGCGCTTAATTATTTAATTGCTTGATCACCAATTGAATACTATCTACGAATCTAGGGTTGAACTCGGGAGAGGGAATTCTAGATTGCATATAAGATTGGGTAGAGCAAGATCTTAACCCTTCAGGGGAGCGGATTTGCGGTTAGGATAGGAATATACCTAATCGCCTTGCTTGGTTATTATACGGGAATTATTAATGCGTTCTTGTTAATCCTGATTCCATAGGAATATAGGCATTAGGTTAGCTTGAATAGGCGAGTTGTACTTCGGGAGAAGGCTACGAGCAATATTAACCTCGTCAATCAATAAACCTGATTAGAAGATTTAGGTCGAAAACTCAACGTGATTGTTTAACAACCCATAACTCTAGAATATCAATTTACCTTGAATTCATCTTTAAGTTAGTTGTCTATTTAATCTTTTGATTTACTATTTTAGATTAATTCTAGTTAAATATTTGTTTGAGTTTAGTTTAGTGGATAGTTAATCACAAGTCCCTGTGGGTACGATATCTGGACTTAAAATCCTATATTACTTGTCGACCACGTACACTTGCGTGTGCATTGGGAAATCAACCAACAAGTTTTTGGCGCCGCTGCCGGGGACTTAGAAATTAACTATTCTACTAGATTGACTCTTTACTTTTGTATACTTAGTTTTGTTTTTATTTTATATATATTTTTATTTTTTTATATCTATCTTAATTTAATACTTTATTATCTTGCTTGACATGGCATCTTTGAATGATAATTGGTCGAATAATGGTTATTCTTATTGTGATGATCCTTGTCCGTATTGTGGAGG
>ML433448.1:0-46079 GCA_005239525.1 Nicotiana knightiana
CATATGTGAATTGATTGTCCTGCTGTGTCGAGGTGTAAGATTTCATTCTCTGAATTTCTTAGTCGATTACCATGCTAATTGCGATTGTGAAGGGGGATTCTTTGTGCTTATCCTATCATGTGTAAGGTTCGTTAAATGTTCAAATATGTCAATATGGCGGTATGTGCTACTAAATGAAATAATGTTAACGTACTCTAATATGGGAAGGTATCTAATTACTAAGGGTCGAGTGTGGAAAATGATGAAAAGAAACTGTGGATTGATTT
The DNA here is from genome assembly GCA_005239525.1 of Nicotiana knightiana. Lineage (NCBI taxonomy): Eukaryota > Viridiplantae > Streptophyta > Magnoliopsida > Solanales > Solanaceae > Nicotiana > Nicotiana knightiana. Next base: position 267 of record ML433448.1, read on the forward strand.
AATTGAGTTAAATAATGATGGCAACACCATATATGAATTATTGTTTGGTAAGGATTATTGTGCCTTGACTTCATATAGTTGTTGGTTGATATGAACTTATGTTCGTGATGATGAAGATCCCTGTGATATAATTGTTGGTTATTGTTGCTATGAAATGTGAACGTACAATGGGATCGGGTTGCGCGCCACAACACGAAGTAATAAGGGTGGAGAGGTAATAAGGGTGAAATGTGATTGTACGGTGGGATCGGGTTGCACGCCACAACACGAAGTAATAAGAGTGGAGAGGTAATAAGGGTGAAATGTGAATGTATGGTGGGATCGGGTTGCGTGCCGCAACAGATAAATAATTGAAATGAGTAACTGTGGAATCTTCATTGGTAACTTTCTGTATATCTGTGTGGTACTTGTGTGGTTACCCTGACTGTCCTCCAATTGTGTATTGTTTGATTCTACTTGGAATAAACTTTTTTCATACATACTAGTACTATTCAACGGTACTAACGTCCCTTTTGCCGGGGGCGCTACATCTTTTATAGGGATGTAGGTGGTTCCACAGCAGGTAGCTCTGACCGCCGTTAGTGGTGTTTCCCCTTCATACCTTCAGCAGATCCGGTGAGCCCTACTTCCTCTCTGGGCCGTGTGTAGTCTATATCATTCTCTTTTGCTTAGGTTGTCAAAGGTATAGTCGGGTCCTTATTGCCGGCAAGTATGTATACTCTTCTTTGTACCTTTAGAGGCTCCGTAGATACTGTGTGGGTTGTATGTATTTTGGGTAGTAGGTGTAATTATTCGCAATCGTGGTTCCATGTCGGAAATGTTGTGCTTAGTTTGTATATTTTTGGATTATCAAATGTTGAAGCTTTAAAAGATGAAAATGGACTTATGTTGTAAATTCATACTTTAACTCCATTTGCTATTTCATTTATAAATTTGTATATTATAAACACGGGGTAATATGTTGGGTAGGAAAGGCAGCCCAGGTCCGCTTGACCGGGATCATCCGGTTAGGCGCCGGTCTAGTCCCTCGGTTTTGGGGTGTGACAAACTTGGTATCAGAGCCCCAGGTTTTAGAAGTGTCCTAGGACGTCTTGGAGCCGTGTCTAGTAGGTCTCTTCTTATCGATGTGTTTTCGACCACATCTATAATTAGGGGGCTGCATGGACATTTAGGAAAATACCCTTTCATTGTTACTCTGTATCATGCGATGAAGTGGAAGGTAAGAACATCTTTATCTAACTCGTGCATTGTCCCAATTTTCAGTAAATGGCACCCAAGAAGAGAGCTCGACTCAGCCCAGAGGACAATGCCACCCCAGGAGTGGCCACAAATTCTCCAGATGGTGGTGCGGGTGTGAATGATTCCCCGGCCACAAACCAGCCCGACTCCTCCACTCCAGGCCAGGATATTCATGTTCCTACTCCAGCGGAGGGTGATGAAATCCCTCCCGCTGATGTTCCTGATCTTTCCTCAGTCCCAGCTTCCGGTCCCGGTATTTTTGATGGGGACCTCATAGGAGCTATTCAGATGTTGACCCAGCTAGTGGCATCCCAGGCCCAAAGATCAAGTGTTGCCCCTACGTCCTCTGGTGAGCAAGGGGATTCTTCAGGTTCTAGAGTCAACCAGTTTCTGCGGTTAGCCCCTCCAGAGTTCACAGGCACCGACCCAGAGGCAGATCCTCAAGATTTTATAGATGAAATGTACAAGACTCTCAGGGTTATGAAGGCTACAGAGACAGAGGGGGTTGAGTCGGCTTCCTATCGGTTAAAGGGAGCAGCGTATTCGTAGTTTGAGATGTGGGAGAGCTACCATAGGGAGGGGAGCCCTCCGGCGAAGTGGGATGAGTTTGTTGATGCCTTCATGGATCATTTCTTGCCTTCCGAGACTATGGCAGCCCGTGCTACGGAATTTGTGGTCCTTAAGAAGGGCAACATGAGTGTGTGGGAGTACCACATGGAGTTTGTGCGCCTGTCCAAATATTCCATCCACATGATGTCGACTATGGAGGCCAGAGTTCGACGGTTCGTTCAGGGCCTTGGTCCCTTGGTTGTTAATGAAGCTTCTACAGCTGCCTTGCATTCAGATATGAATTATGGGAAGATCGTGGGATTCGCCCAGGCCACAAAGGCTCGGAAGTTGAAGATAAGGATGGAGAGAGAGAGTGGTAGTAGGGCCCGGTCAGCAGGCAACCATGGGAGTTCAGTTGCGGGTGGGAGATCAGCCCTTGGGAGAGGGTCATCAGGGCCATCCCAGTCATATGCTCAGTCATCAGCCAGTGCCCCGTCATCAGAGCAAGGTTATCAGCAGGGGGGTCGCTTTGGACCAGGTTCAGATAGCAGAAGGTTCCATCAGTCAGTTCGTTCTTGTGGAAGGTTCCAGCAGCAGCGGAGGTCCCCATGCCCTAAGTGTGGGAGGTCTCATTCTGAGCCTTGTTACTTGGATATACCAGTGTGCTATAGATACAGAGAGAGAGGCCATATCCAGCGAGACTGTCGTGCACCCAGTCAGGGCGCGGCTAGGGGTACTGCTTAGCCATCCAGCTCTTCAGCCGCTACATCTTCGGCACGCCCTCCAGCTCCAGCAGGGCGCGGTACAGCTAGGGGTGGAGCACGGGGTCGAGGGGGACCCAGTCGGTTCTATGCTTTGAGTGGTCACCAGAGTGCGGAGGCTTCCCCAGATGTTGTCACATGCATTCTGATTGTTCAGTCACATGATGTTTATGATCTTATTGATACCGGGTCTTCTTTGTCATATGTTACTCCATTTATTGCTTCAAGTTCTGGGATAGACCCCGAACAGCTTCACGAGTCGTTCTCTGTGTCGACTCCGGTTGGTGATTCTATTACGGTTGTGCGTGTCTATAGAAATTGTGTTGTCACGGTGCGTGGTCGGGATACCACGGCCAATCTTATTGAGTTAGAAATGGAAGATTTTGATGTAATTATGGGGATGGGTTGGCTCTATTCATGCTTTTCTAAACTCGACTGTTGAACCAGAATTATGAGGCTCGAGTTTCCTAATGAATCAGCTATCGAGTGGGAGGGGAATAATGTTGTGCCAAGAGGTAGATTTATTTCCTACCTTAAAGCCTCAAAGATGATCAGAAAAGAACCATCTACCATTTGGTCCGGGTTACGGACACCACTTCAGTGGTGCCTGCTCTCTAATTTGTGCCTGTTGTGAATGAATTTCTTGAAGTATTTTCGGACGAGCTTCCTGGGATTCCACCAGATAGAGAGATCGATTTCGAGATTGATGTATTGCCAGATACACAGCCAATATCTATTCCACCTTACCTAATGGCGCCAGCAGAATTGAGAGAGTTAAAAGAGTAATTGAAATATCTATTAGAAAAGGGTTTCATACGGCCAAGTGTGTCGCCTTGGGGCGCACTGGTTCTTTTTGTCAGAAAGAAAGACGGATCGCTTCGGATGTGTATTGATTATCGGCAGCTCAACAAGGTCACCATCAAAAACAAATACCCATTGCCTCGGATAGATGATTTGTTCGACCAATTGCAAGGTGCTAAGTTCTTCTCAAAGATTGATTTGCGGTCCGAGTATCACCAGTTATAGATCAAGGAGCGGGATATTCCTAAGACTACTTTTCGGACTCGATATGGGCACTTTGAATTTATGGTAATGTCTTTTGGGCTAACCAACGCCCCAACAGCTTTTATGGACCTTATGAATCGGGTTTTCAAATTGTTTCTCGACTCCTTTATGATTGTCTTCATTGACGATATCCTTGTTTATTCGCGAAGTCAGGAAGATCATGCTACTCACCTCAGGGCAGTTCTGCAGACTCTTCATCAGCACCAGTTGTATGCAAAGTTTTCAAAATGTGAGTTTTGTCTAGAATCAGTCATCTTTTTTGGCCATGTTGTTTCCAGGGAGGGGATTCAGGTTGATCCCCAAAATATTACAGCGGTAAAGGATTGGCCTAGGCCAACGACCCCGACATAGATTCGCAGTTTCTTGGGTTTGGCTAGATATTATCGGAGGTTCGTGGAGGGATTCTACACCCTCGCCTCCCCATTGACTAAACTGACGTAGAAAGCGATTAATTTTCAGTGGTCCGATGTTTGCGAAAAGAGTTTTTAGGAATTGAAATTGAGATTGACTTCGGCGCCGGTGTTGACCTTGCCAGAGGGATTTGTGGTTTAATGTGATGCTTCAAGGGTTGCTTTGGGGTGTGTGTTGATGCAGTGTGGGAAGGTTATAGCGTATGCTTCTAAGCAACTCAAGAATCACGAGAAGAATTATCCGACGCATGATTTGGAGCTCGCGGCGGTTGTGTTTGCACTAAAGATCTGGTGGCATTATCTTTATGGAGTCCATGTGGACGTGTTCACAGACCACAAAAGTCTTCAATATTTATTCAAACAAAAGGAGTTGAACTTAAGGCAGCGGAGGTGGTTAGAATTGCTCAAGGATTATGATATGAATATTTTGTACCAGCAGGAAAGGCGAATGTGGTAGCCGACGCTCTTAGTCGGAAATCCATGGGTAGCTTGGCTCATTTGGAAGACGGTCAGAGGCCTTTGGCTCAGGAGGTTTATCAGTTGGCTAGTCTGGGGGTCTGTCTTTCGACCTCAGACGAAGGGGATGTCGTGGTGTGTAATGGAGCAGAATCTTCACTTATAACGAAAATCAAGGAAAATCTTCACTAGGACTACCCCGCACTAAGTGCAAGTTCGACTCAATTTGGGTGATAGTGGATCGACTCACGAAATCAGCTCACTTCTTGCCAGTCAAGTCCACTGATACCGCAGAACAGTACGCTAAATTGTATATCAAGGAAATAGTCAGGCTCCATGGCACTCCAGTGTCTATTATCTCGGATCGAGGGGCCCAGTTCACAGCTAACTTTTGGAAGAAATTTCAGCAAGGTTTGGGTACGCAGGTAAATCTCAGCACAGCTTTCCAACCACAGACTGATGGGAAGACAGAGCGGACCATTCAGACGCTTGAAGATATGTTACGGGCTTGAATATTAGATTTCAAGGGTAGCTGGGATGATCACTTGCCGCTTATAGAATTTGCATATAATAACAGTTTCCATACTAGTATTCAAATGGCGCTATTTGAGGAATTGTACGGAAGGAGGTGTAGGTCTCCGATTGGATGGTTCGAGGTTGGCGAGGCGGAACTAATAGGACCGGATCTTGTGCACCAAGCAATGGAAAAATTTAAAGTCATTCAGGAGAGGATGAAGACTGCTCAAAGTCGTCAGAAATCCTATGCGGACAATCGTCGAAGAGATTTGGAGTTTCAAGTAGATGATTGGGTATTCTTTAAGGTGTCTCCCATGAAAGGAGTAATGCGGTTTGGGAAGAAAGGGAAATTGAGCCCTAGGTATGTCGGGCCATATAGGATAGCTCAAAGGATAGGACAGGTGGCTTATAGGCTGGAATTTCCCCCTGAGATGTCATTAGTGCACCCAGTGTTTCATGTGTCCATGTTGAAGAAGGTGATTGGGGATCCATCTGCCATTGTGCCGATTGAGACGGTTAAAATTAATGAAGGATTGTCATATGAAGAGGTTCCAGTTGCTATTCTTGATAGGCAAGTCCGTAGATTGAGGAACAAAGAGATTGCTTCTGTTAAAGTGTTATGGCGAAGTCGACAAGTCGAAGAAGCCATGTGGGAAGCGGAAAATGAAATGAAAGAGAAATATCCCCACTTGTTTGAATAAGTCCGGTAGTGGTTTTGAAAGTTGTCATTCCTAAGCAATTATATATTGTGTTAAATTTTGTGCAAGAACATTCCACTCCCCTAATTACCCTACTACTGTGACTTCTCAAAATTTGTGCCATAAATGTATATGTTGTAATGATTAGCTGAATTTTTTACCTTAGTAAAAAATTTGGAGGTTGGCATGTTTTGTGTTCTCTTAACTAAGTGATTCCCCGATCCTCATTCGAGGATGAATGATTCTAAGTGGGGGAGAATGTAAAGACCCATAAAATTTCATGGCTAAAAATAATGCCCAAATAGGTCCCTGTGTTGTTATAACTGTAGAAATTCTAAAAACGGACCCGTTTTGAGTAAAAAGTACCCCGGGACTTAAAGGATATAATTATTCCAGATTTGTGCAGGTCTGCGGTCCACTATGCGATCGCAGATCAGGTATGCGGATCGAATAGTGGTCGCATACTTGGACAGTTTGCTGTCTATTTTGAGGACAGCTATGCGGCCTAGAAGTACCCTCAGATATCCGGCTTGCAGCCCGATCCATGACTACCCTCAGATATCCGGCTCTCGGCCTCACTTAGTCATCCTCATAAGCCACTCGGGCAACCCATCTCAACTCACGGGACTCAACCCCAGAATACCTCTCAGAGTCTCAAAACAGTGTGATAATAGTGAAAATAACAACAAATAGAAAACATGACTGGGTTCACAATTGTTCTATCAGGATTGTGTGAGAATAGTGTAAAAGTACCTCTGAGGGTCTAAACAGGTCGGCACAAGGCTCCAAACATAGCTTACAGCCTATAAATAAGTATAAATTTCTAAAATACAGGATGTCGTAAGGTTTCAAATTGAATACGCGGCTTAATAGTAGCTACGGGACATACCAAGTCACAATCCCTACCGGCGCATGCCCACACGCTCGTCACCTAGCATGTGTGTCACCTTATTTACCAAAACAATATAAAATACCGGGGTTTCATACCTTCAGGTTTAGAGTTACAATCGTTACTTATCTTAAAACAGCCCAAAAGCTACTCTGCGGTGATCTTGCCCCTCGAATAGGATCCCAAATGCTCCGAGTCTATCAGAATCAGGTTAATAACATCAAAATACGCTAAAGAAACAAGGCCCAATCGAAAACTACCAATTTTAGGTATAATTTCTGAAAAACCCGAGCCCCGAGCCCACGTCTCGGAATTCGATAAAAATCACAAAACTAGAATCCTCATTTCCCCACGAGTTTACTCATACCAAATTTACAAAAATCCGACCTCAATTGCCCACTCAATCATCAAAAGAAATTTCCAATTCTTCCTCCCATTTTCCCCCAATTTCTACTTTGATTCCTCAAATTACATGTTAAAAATCAAGACTAATTCATGAAATTAAACCAAAAGTGATTGAAGAACACTTACCACAAGAATCCCACTAAAAATCTCGTCCAAATTCTCCTTCTCCCGAGCTCTCTAATGGAATATTGAGTTATGGCCAAAAACCCTCGTTCTTGAAACTTAAACTGTCTGCCCAGGTCTTTTTTCACTGCGATCGCGGGAGTTCCCACGCGATCTCGAAGAACAAGTCTGCTGCCCTATATCCAAAATAACATTACGAACCTGCTCCAACTTCCGAAATTCCATTCTGAGCCTGATAGCCTATTTTCCCCTGCCGACCGGAAATCGCCAAAAACTAACTTTCACCAATTCAAGCCTAATTCTACACCGGACATCAAAACATCATTCTGAACACACTCCTAAGTCCTAAATTACCTCATGAAGCTATCCGAGCCATAAAATCTACATTCCGAGGTCGTTTACCAATAAGTCAACTCCTAATTGACTTTTTCCATCTATTAAGCTAATTTAACAGACTAAGTGTCTCAATTCTCACCACGACCACTCCGAACCCGGACCAACCGACCCAACACAACATAAATAGGCTAAGCAACATATGATAAAGTATAAATAGGGAAAAAGGGACAAAAATTCTCGGAACGACAAGCCGGGTCGTTACACTAATATTTTTGTCTATCACTTTTATTTTGAAGACTTCAACAAGACATTCTTTTGCTTTTAGCTCCCCTTGATCCATCCACTGGCTCTTCGGGTTTCCTAAAATTCTCTTTCTAATAGGGATGGGAGCCACATTAAGGTAATATTTATCCCTTCCAGGCTTCTAGTGCCTATCTTTGTAATAATTAATTTTTTTGAACATTCTAGTATTCATATCTAGTTGTACTATTCTAGAGTGCACCATCTGAGTGTCTCACAAGGACATCTATTAGCACATATGCAATATCCTTCAAAAATGTCAATTAACACACACAATCCATTCATCATTTTGGGTTACTCTAACCCCAGCCGGATCTTCATATCTCGTCCTTCTCTTAAACTACACTTATTAGCCCCCACAAGGCATAACTGAAATGGGTGTGACCAATTGTACATACCTCTATTACTGTTGAAAGTAACTCATACCTCGTACCCTTATTCACCTTGCTTCTTTTACTTGTTGAAACTTGTATCTATCTTCTGAATCTCTCATTGCCTTTCACCATAGGAGTGGATAGATATTCCCACCTTAAGGCTCCTTATCAAAAGGCACGTCTTAGTACATACATGATCTACTAAAGACCTTACATTTACTCATCATAAGCATCATGCAAAATCGAGTTCCTCTGACTCAACTCTTTCACATCCATATGCAATATCTTACCAACCGTCTTTCTAGATGTAGGCATCGTCGTATTATGAGTAACATAGAGTTTAGGAAATTGAGTTCCTACAACTGAGCTCTACCACATGATCTAGAGTAAGAAGAAAGAGTGACAGTCCTAAATTCCCCTGTTGCCTCCTACTTATAAGTGTGGTGCACAACACACCCATAAACAAGACTCTACTAGACACGGGTTGTAGACTCCCTAGGACAGAACTGCTCTGATACCACTTTTTTCACGACCCAAACCGAAAGGTCACAACGGGCACCCGGTATCTTACTCAACCGATTGCCAATGTAACATATCTTTCTTATCGTACTATCATTGGTAACTGGGCCAACATGGCTACAACTCGTAATGTATAACTATAAGTGGCAAAGCACTATATACATTGAACCATCTTTCTTAAACGTGAATACATATGGGCCATCAAGGCCTCTAACATGCTGTACAAAATGAATCTCTGTCTACAAAGACTATAAGAGTATTTAACATCAAATGGGACAGGGTACCGGCCTACCCATAAGTTTGTAGCAAAATTCTGACACGATAACTCATAGACTCGGCTGCACTCCAAATGAGGTGGAGTCTTACCGATCCTTCACTGAATGCTAACCTTGTCTACTATGAGGGCTCGTCAAACTTAGCTCAACATCAACACAAATAGAATATTTTACCTTTTTAAAGTCATTAATCATCAAGGACCGAGTTCATTAGGTTATAAACATCACAATTCAAAGTAAAAGAACAACCTAATTCCCTTTTTTGGCATCATCGAAAAATTGCATAATTATGTAAGATAACCAGATTTTAATAGAAATTACTCATGGCCACTGGATCTACTTCAAATCTAATCATGGAGTCAAATATCATCGATCAATCTAAGGATATTAGTCATCTAAGAAATATCAAAACCAATTAAAGCAAAAAGAAGTGAATTTCATTAATTGATAAGATCCTACCATAAAGCATAAGAAGAAATAAAAACACTGGATCATGAGCAAAAGAAACAAAAAAGAATTCCAAACTGGGTCATTGGTTGATCTACACTGGGATAGGAAGGCTTAAAGCTGGGAAGGACCAGGTTCTTGGGTTTTGGCTTGAAGCAGTTTCAGCATATCCTGAAGAATGCCATCATTCTTCTCCTTTTCTTTTTCCAGCTCAGCTCTAAGAGCATCTCTCTTAGTCTCTACTTCTGCCAACCTCTTCTTCAGCCTATCTATTTCAGCATCCTTAACCCAACTTTCTTGCACCAAAGTTTGCACTTTTCTATTCACAGGTACATTTGTGGATGAACCAGGTTCTTTGGGAGTGGTTTGGACCTCATAGTCACAAGCAGTTAGAGTGTTTATCCCAAAATGATCTTTGTTTGTACCAACCTGCCATTTCTTAAGGGGTACCTTGAAGTGTGCAAGTATAGCCGTGATAATAAAATCACGGGGTATGGCGTGAGTTTTGATGCCATTCAGAACTCTATCAGGAAGATGGATGATGAATCCAGGCCAATTGGTTTATCTCCCACTATCTAACATTCTATAAGAACCAGGTTCATAAATGTAGCAATGTTCCTCCTTTCCTGCCTAGGAAGGACAACTCTGTTCACAAATTCGAACAACACTTTTTGGGGTGGCTTCATCTCATTTTTGTAGATATCCTTGGTCCCAATCACTTCATCATTGTCACCAAACTTTCTTGTAATGGCAAGGGCAGTAGGGAGATTCTCTAGACTTGGCCATTTAAGCTTCTTATAATCATTGTACCCTTCAGCAGCTACACCCGAGATCTCTCCCAGTTCTTTGGCATCAAAGCTTACTGTCACCCTTTTTACCACACTGGTGACCCTACCATCCTTGATCTCACAATTAGCCATGAACTCCATAATCTCAGTTCTGGCCAGCTGCCTATCCATATGAAGGACCATGTCCTTCCATCCTTGCAATTGTAACTTCTCCACCAGCAATACCATATCTTCCTCCTCCAGGTTCTTGAGGAGTCTACTTTTCAAGATGGTTATCTTCTCAAACTTAACCATCTTGTCCTTTTCAGCATCAGATTCTTCTTCTTCTTCTTCTTCTCCACTCCATTGCTTTTCATCCACTATTTTCACTTTTCTTGATTTCAATGAAGACGTGGTCCTTTTAGCCAAAGAAGATGGCTCCGCTGACTTAGCTTTTGTAACAGACTTCTTTGTGGAAGTCCTGACTTTCTTTGCCTTTGGAGTAACAGCCTCCATTTCTTTTGTCTCCTCTTCATCTTGAAGGACCAGGTCCATCTATCAAGTAGACGTTCACAATAGAGTGAGAATCAATCTTACCTACCTTTCCAATTCCAATTATCTCACCTTTCTTCCCATTTTCAAAGGAGACATTACCTCTTTTAAGGTCCTCAAGTGGAAGGAACTAGTTCTTGTTTCCTGTCATATGCTTTGAGCTGCCACTATCCATGTACCATATTTGGTTGCTCCCCTTCACTTGGACCTACAAAAGGAAATCAGGGGTTAGTCTTAGGAACCCAAACTAGTTTGGGTCCCTTTCTATAGGCAAAAGGATGAATTAAATTCTTTTTAATTTGCTAGAGAGATCTTAGGGGTCACGAAGGGCTCTCATGTGGGGTCATAAAGGGGGCTGGTGGTGGAATGGAGAGGTTCAAGGTAAAGTGGAAGCTAAGAAAACTGCATATTTGAAGCTAGTGGAGAGTACAAACGAGGAGGAAAAAAGGACTTATCGGGTGTGTTACATAAAGGCAAAGAAAGAGGCAAAGTTAGCAGTTACGACGGCTAAGAATGTGGCATTTGCTCGTTTGTACGAAGAGCTCGGGGGAAAAAGCGTGGACAAGAAGTTGTACCGGTTGGCCAAGGTGAGGGAGAGGAAAGCCCGCTATTACACCAAGTCAAGTGCATCAAGGATGAGGATGGAAAAGTGTTGATGGACGAGGCACTTATTAGGAGAAGATGGCAGGCATACTTCCATAAACTGTTGAAAGAGGAGGGGGATAGACCCATTGTGCTGGGTGAGTTGGATCACTTCGAGAGTCAGCGAGATTTTGGGTACTGTAGGTGGATTACAGTAGAGGAGGTGGAAGGGGCGATGTGTAAGATGTGCAGGGGCAGAGCGACGGGTCCAGATGAAATTCCAGTGGAATTCTAGAAGAGCACAGGGCGGGCAGGTTTGGAGTGGCTCACTGGGTTATTTAATGTTATTTTTAAGATGAAGAATATGCCTGAAGAATGGTGGTGGAGTACGATGGTTCCTCTTTACAAGAACAAGGGTGATATCTAAAATTGCAACAATTATAGGGGTATCAAGCTGTTGAGTCACACTATGAAAGTTTGGGAGAGGGTGGTGGAGGCCAGGGTGAGGAGGTGCGTGTCTATTTCCGAGAATCATTTTGGATTCATGCCGAGGCGTTCAACTACGAAAGCGATTCATCTGGTAAGTAGATTAGTGGAGCAGTACAGGGAAGGGAAGAAGGATTTGCATGTGGTGTTTATTGACCTTGAGAAAGTGTATGATAAAGTCTCGAGGGAGGTCCTGTGGAGGTGTTTGGAGGTTATCGGCATTTCGGTAGCGTACATTAGGGTGATTACGGATATGTATGATGATGCTAAGAATCGGGTGAGGACTGTGGGTGGTTACTCAGAGCATTTCCCTGTGGAGATGGGGTTGCACCAGGGATCGGCTCTTAGCCCATTTTTATTTGCCTTGGCGATGGATGTACTGTCGCGACACATCCAAGGGGAGGTGCCTTGGTGCATGCCATTTGCCGATGATATAGTGTTGATTGAAGTTAATGCGAGGTTGGAGGTTTGGAGACAGACGTTGGAGTCTAAAGGTTTCAAATTGAGTAGAACAAAGACAGAATACTTGGAGTGCAAATTTAATGACATGACCATGATGCAGACGTAGAGGTTAATCTTGATGCTCAAGTTATCCCCAAAAAAGCGAGTTTTCAGTATTTGGGGTCTATTATCCAGGGTAACGGGGAGATTGACGAAGATGTTGCACCTCGCATTGTAGCGTGATGGATGAAGTGGAGGCTCGCTTCTGGTGTTTTATGTGATAAGAATATGTCGCCAAGACTTAAGGGTAAGTTTTATCGAGTGGTGGTTCGACCGGTATGCTGTATGGGGCTGAGTGTTTGTCAGTCAAGAACTCCCACGTGCAGAAGATGAAAGTAGCAGAGATGAGACTGTTGAGATGGATGTGTAGGTGTACCAGGAGAGATAGGAGTAATAATGAAGTTATCCGAGATAGAGTAAGAGTAGCCTCCGTGGAGGAAAAAATGTGAGAGTCAAGACTGAGATGGTACGGACATGTTAAGAGAATAATCATTGATGCTCTTGTCAGGAGGTGTGAGAGGTTTCCATGGAGAGCTTGAGAAGAGGTCAAGGTAGGCCTAAGAAATACTGGGGATAGGTGATTAGACAGGACATGGTGCTGCTTCAGCTCACTGAGAAAATGACCCTTGATAGGAGGGTGTGGAGGTCGAGGATTAAGGTAGAAGGTTAATGGGTAGTTTTTAGTTATTCACCGGCAGTCTTAGTAGCATGCATGTCCCTTCATATTCTTAGATTTTTATTATGTTATGTGGTTTTGTTCACCTCAGGTATTTTATTCCCCATTGCTATTATTTGGTACAACTTATCCTTTATCTCTCCCTTTTTTCTTTCCTCTTCCTTCTTTCTTCCTTCCTTGCTTTCCTCTTCTTCTTCTTCTTGCCCTTCCTGAGCCGAGGGTCTATTGGAAACAACCTCTCTACCTGTATTAGGTAGGGGTAAGGTCTGCGTACAGACTACCCTCCCCAAACCCAACATGTTGGGATCATACTGGGTTTGTTGTTGTTGTTGAAATTCTTTTTAGCCCAACTTGGTAGCCTATTCTTCCCTTGAACAAATTCTTTATTCTTTTGACTTGCCTTTTCTTTTGCAGTGCATTCACTTTTATAGTGATCTGTTTTACCACAGTGTGTACAAATCTTGTTCTTAGGAAGTGTGAGGTACTTGCTTTTGGGATCCCATTTAGGTGCCAGGTTCCTAGAGCCAAGTCCTCTTCTGTTGCTACTATGGTGTTCCTGTAGCCCTGAAAGTGCATCGAGGGACCTGTTCCATTTACAAGTTCTGTCTAACTTATGCTTGACCTTTCTTAGATCCTCCTTTAGGATTCTTACCTGCTCATCCCTTGTATACAACTCATCTTTCATTTTTTGTATATTTTCTTCTAGAATGATCTGTGTGTGATTAGCTGTCTTTTTACCTGTTCCTAATTTCAGTTTTAGATTTTCATATCAAAGTTCTAGAACATTTGAATCAAGTGCATGAACCTGGTTCTTCAAAGTAGTATTTTCACTTACAGTTTCACTAACCCTAAGTTCTAAGGTTTTTGCACTTAGCCTTCAAAATTACACATTCTTTAAGAAATTGTTCCTTTTCATTGTTTACATCCTCAGATTCATCAATTAGTTCTAGAAGTAACTCAGATAACCTTTCTTTAGACAACAATTTAATCTTGTCTTTGAGATGAATTACACTTACCTCAGTTTCCTCATCAGATTGTCTAATGGCCATAAGTGTTTGTTCATCCCCATCATCATCATTTGAGTTTTCTCCCCAAGCAGCGACCATAGCCTTGGTTGATCCTTTATTTTTCTTCGGTTAAACATGTTCCTTCGTTCAACTCTTTTCTTCTTCCATTCAATTTCCCATTGAGGACCGTTCTTGATGTGGTGATCATTCCTCCCACACCTGTAGCATCCGTCAGTGGTTTGCTTTTTAGGAACTTTTGACTTGTTGTAGCTTCCACTTCTTGAAGGACCCTTTCCTCTCCTCAGGTACTTCTTGAAGTCCTTGGTGATCATAGCCATTTCACCATCTTCTAGATCAGAATCTTCAGTGATTCTGAGTGCCAAGCTCCGTTCCTTCTTAGGTACATCAATTTTCATGGTTTGTCTCCTAAGTTCATAGGTAGTAATATTTCCAATTAATTCATCCAGTGGGAGGGCGGCAATGTTCTTTGATTCCTGAATGGCAGTGATTTTTCTCTCCCAAGTATCAGGCAGAACCCTTGTCAGAATCTTCTCGACTCTATCTTCTTCAGGAACAATCCTTCCAAGAGACTTTAGTTCATTTGTCAATGTAGTAAACCTTGTGTACATATTTTGAATGGTTTCTCCTTCCTTCATAGTAAAGTTCTCATATTGAGAATACAGTAGAGTTCCTTTGGACCTCTTCACCTGAGGTGTTCCTTCATGAGCCACTTGTAGAGTGTCCCAAATTTCTTTAGCAGTGGTACAACTTTGGATTCTACTGTACTCATCTGGACCAAGTCCACAAACAAGCCATTTCTTGACTTTAGTGTTCTTCTCCCATTTCTTCAAGTACTCAGCAATGCAATCAGCTCTTGTCTTTGGCACATCTACTCCTTCAACATTTTTCTTCAGGGTAGCCAGTGGACCATCGGTGACAATGTCCCATAGCTCATAGTCCTCTCCAATAATGTGATCTCTCATCATGTTTTTTCACCAAGGGTAGTACTGGCCGTTGAAGAGTGGTGGCCTAGCAATGGATTTCCCTTCCCAGTTTCTAGGTGGTGCACTCATCTCGATCTTCTCCTAAGGTGTTAGCCTCTTCAAGTATAACCCGCTCTGATACCAATTGATGTTTTATACGTTAATATCACACAAGAGGGGGAGTGATTTGTGTGGTATCCAATTTTGTGTGAACTGATTATAGAAGGACCCAGTTCTTCTAAGTGTTCCTTAACCTACTGTTGCTGAAATAGTAAATGCGGAAAGTAAAGAACACAAGTATTTTTACGTGAAAAACACCTAGCTCAAAAGGTAAAAAAAATCACGATCTACTACTCAGTAGGATTTTCCTCAACACTTCACTAAATCACTGAGCCGAAACAGCATTTATAAAAACTCTTTGTAAACCTAAGGATTAACTCTAATCCCGTTGTGGCAACCAGCCTCTAACGGTTGCGACAACTTCAAGTTAACTCTAACTTGAATACTCTGAGTATCAATTACAATTGTTTCTAGATAAAGATAAAAGTTACAATTCGAAAATCACCTACTACAATTGAACTAGAATAAAAGACAGACACTTGAAACTGGTTCTTTTATCTGGTTCTTGTAGCTTCAGGTTCGCACACTTGAATCACACAAGAATTGCTTGTAAAATGCCTTGCTATTTTGCACTCAACTCATGTTTAACTTCATCTTTTGTGTGTGCCTGTAAAATGAGAACATCCTGCAATATATAGAGTTCTAGTTATCCTCAACTTCTAACTTCTCACTTATCTTGGATAGTGTTCTCTTTTAGTAAGGAGTTTTTCTCCTTATCAATTATGCAACTTTTTCGATCAAGAACTATCAGAAATAACAAGTTAAGCTTATCTCCTTCACATGCATTCCTTATGCTCGAATCTGTCGTGTCTGTGTACACTGTGGATGGACCTGGATCATACTTGAATTTCTTTGTCAATCTTCAAAACAAACTTCGCTTGGACCAACACATCCAAATACTTATAATATGTTGTCCTATTGAAGCACATTCAAGCTTTGATAATCAAGTCATATTGTATTCTCTACTTTTCTATTGGTTGTTTTTTTTATTTTTCTTTCTATTAATATATACTACCGTTTGAACATTAAAAAATATTTACTTTTTTCGAAAAAATTTCACTTTTTTCAAATTAGTGTGCCTATAAAAGTTTAATTTTCACTTGAAGATGAATTGTGGAATTCTTCAAAAATTTAAAAAACTCCAAAAAGTTGTTTTTCAAAATTTTCACTCAAATCATTCACAAAACTTCAAAAACAACCCAAAATAATATTTATGTCCAAACACAACTTTAATTTTCAAATACGATGTTCACTTGAAATTTCTCTTTACTTTTTTTAAAAAAATTTACAATTATTATGTCCAAACGCCCACCAGGTAATTCTTTTGGGGGAAATGCATGATAATGGACTCTTTCAAACTAACGTTTAGAACTGCCCCATTATTATCTCCATAAGAGATGGATCTAACACATAAGCAGTGCATGAACGTGTATTTATTTCCTCGAACTCAATTTACAATATAAGTTCATTTACACCTTTAATTAGATTCTAGAACCGCCTCTAAAGATCACCTGCATTACAACAACAGTATTAGCCAACGTTTGGATTCCCCGTGCGAATAAATTATTCATCTATATGTAAATCAGCATCCACCATTCGCATTTGCACTGTACCTCATTCCAAATATTGCATTTTTTCATTTGTACTACTAAATCTAAGAGAAAAAGGAAAGAAACTTGAAAATGAATGACACTGATGTATCAAAGCAAATACAGCAAATGGTCAGATTCATACGGCAGGAAGCCGAAGAGAAGGCCAATGAGATCTCTGTCTCCGCTGAGGAGGTTTACTTTTCATAATTTTCCTCTCATTCTTTTTCTTTATACTAGTTTCTCGCCACGTGCATTGAACGTGTATATTCAACTATTTAATATATGATTTTTAAAATAATAATAATATTATTAAAAAAAATTGAGTAAATAATAATACATAAAAGAATTATATATATATATATGTGTGTGTGTGAGAGAGAGAGAATTGTTGTATCGTTCTATTTTTTCTAAATAAAACTGATTGGATTTTCTGAACTTACAAATTTAAATAATAATGGTTAATTAGATACATGAATGTTTCAGCAAAAGCAACTTGTAAAGTAATACTTGTATGATATAGCTATATTTTATAATTAAGAATTTATATGTTACATTATCTTATTTATATAGCACAAGAAATTAAATATTTTCATAAAAACTTGTGTAATTTAACTTATTTTTAATAATTTAGGGTTGTGCATAATTTGGTAATTAAATACCCGTACCGAAACCGAAAATTTTGGTATTCGGAATTCGGTATGGTATTTGGTTTAAAATTTAAAAAAAAATTAATATTAGGTATGGTATTTGGTATTTTAAAATGAAATACTGAAATACTGATACCGTACCGAAATATATTTTATGTTACACAATACACATTTTTTTAATTATAACATAAGTATAAGAAATCTAAAATTGTACTTTCCTTTATTCTTTAAGTTCATCAATTAACTCTAAGCAAGTAACAAGACACTTCTCTAAGTTTTCTCTCTCTAGGTTGGTATATGTTGGTTTTGGACAAAACTTTGTCAATAAATGTTTTTAGTTTTGTACTTTTGAGTACGTTAATTAAGAATATTACCGTCTATAACTATATGCACTAGTTAGTATTCGGACCGAATAAACCGAAGTTACCGAACCGAAAAATCGAAACCTAAAGGAAAAAAACCGAACCATACCGAATTTAATTAGGTACGGTATTGATATAGTATTTTACGAAATCGAATACCGAAAATACCGAACCGAGATATTTAATTACACTATCGTACCGACCAACGAACACCCTATTTTAATTTGTAACTATTATCTCTCTTTCTCCTACTTCCTTCTCTAATAAGTGATTTTACTGTTAATGTCATTCAAACTATATGAAAACTAGGAGATTAAATTATGCATCGGGTTTTTCTAAATCGACATATCCAGTGATATGTATCGAGCAATACAGTATAAAAATAATTCTTATATTCCCATAAGGAATTACCAAATAGTATTGTCACCAAATATTTTCGCCTCTTCAAAAGATAAACTATTTGAAATTTTTTGCTTGGGTATAGCGTTGTCGGAATTAAAAGCTATTTCAATTTGTGCACTGAAGATTAGTTAGGTTAACACACTCTAACTGAACGTTAATAATGTAGTAGCTCATATTTGATTCTAAGAAGTCCTTACATTACTCCCAACAACTTATTAGAGGATGTAAGATAATGAAAAACTTCATTCATCCGACATAAGAATTAATCTTATGAACCAACAAGGGTTGTAGTGGAGTGGTAAGTACTTCTTCATTCTTAACCAGAGGTCTCGGGTTCGAGTCTGTGGGTATGGGGTCGCCTTTGTTAGAGAACGCTTTACCCCAATGTGGGATTTTTTGGCGCGAATCCGAATTTAGTCAGACACAAGGTAGATACCGGACACCGGGTGGGAAACCAAAAAATATATATATAATCTTATGAAAATGCGGAAGTCAACTTTTGGTTCATATTGAATATATTATTGCTATCATGCCATATGCTAATCTTGATGTGCATGGTAGAGTGATAATTCTTCAATCATAGTCATTGTGTATGTTGTTCCTTTAGTTTATGAAAGATAAAGGAAAAAATGTATAGAAGAAATTCAATATCTCGAAGTTCATTTTGAGGCAAATAATTGGTTATCACAAAAGTAGCTTAAGCTAGCCTCGTCTTGAGGGTGGTTACGTTGTTGGCTCGTCGAATATTAGGTCAAGTAAGGTTCTTTAGATCCTTAATACACACGTCAAAAATGTATGTCCATAAAGTTAGAAAAAAATAGGTTCGATACAAATGGTTTTTATAGCACCAATCATGTAAACTAAGGCATTTTCTTGATAAATATGATGAACTTTTTTATGAAATTAAATATTAGGTATTTCAAATGTTATTTTTTCCAGTAAAGTCTATATATTATTAGAGATATTATTTTTGATTATTTACCATGCATCCCTTGAGTCGCATGACACGGAAGATAAAATATTAAAATAAATTAAATTTCGTAAAACTTACAAAGAACTACGAAATATGAATGGTAGAAACAGATAAACATTGAAATGAAACTCACAAACTTATTAAGTTGAGATTTGAGAGTAGCAAGTCCACACCGACAGAGATTGAGGACATATGGTAGAAGAAAAACACCGACCAAAAGGCGAGAAATTCAATCTTCATGGCGTGAGATGAATTATTCAAAATTATAGCAGAATAATTATTTATATGGAAGTTAGCAAAATATAGAGTTTTTGGGTTTTTCTGTTATCTATCCCTCCCATTGGCTGCTCTATGAGAGCATTTAAATAGATTACATTTTGATTCAAACTCTAGAGGTTGACAACGGTTAACACAATTTTGAATGGACACGTTAGTTATACAATGTTTTCTCCGTTTCAAATTAAATAATGTACTTTTTTTTATATTCTGTTCTAAAATAAATGACATATTTTTAAATTTGGAAATAAAACTTTAAACTCTTTGTTTTATTAATTGTATCCTTAATGATAAGTTTTTATAACCAAACAAATATCATGACCCACAAAGCTTTTTACCTTTTAATCTTTTAAGACCATGAGTTTCAAAAGTTTTCTTCGTTTTTCTTAAATTTCGTACAGAGTCAAACTACCTCATCTAAATTGAAATGGAAGGAGTAACGGAGAAGGTACAATTATTCTAAGAATGAACAAAAATTAGTTTTATTTGGATATTATTATTAAATAGTATTGGAAAGGGTAAAAGAGCCCATCAATTTGTATGGGTATTTTTGTAATTCAACTTTAGACCTAAAAGCTTTCCGCTTCT
Organism: Nicotiana knightiana; assembly: GCA_005239525.1. Taxonomy (NCBI): domain Eukaryota; kingdom Viridiplantae; phylum Streptophyta; class Magnoliopsida; order Solanales; family Solanaceae; genus Nicotiana; species Nicotiana knightiana. The sequence goes on from ML433448.1 coordinate 20,143, forward strand.
AATATAGAGTACACCATAGATTAATATTAGAGTTGTACGTTCATGTAAGAATATATATGAAGTTTAGAGACTTGTATGTTTGTGTAAAAAAAATATGTTAAATTTAGAGAACCTTTAGTTTCGAAAAGACTACTTCTTTAGGAAATGGACCGGAATAGAGCATTAATTGATAAAAGAGGATTCGCTTGTCCAACTGATTTGGATTGAGACGCTGATTGATATAATCATTTTTATTTCTTTTACTTCAAGTGTAAAATGCTATTTGTAAGGTAAATTGGTAGTAATCTGCAATTAGTCGTTTAATTATTACCACATCATGTGAAGTATAAATCTGATTCCAAATAATAATATTATATTGGCAATTGGGATTATGAGAACCGGTTTTAAGCGAATAGGTTTTCACACAATGAGATCCTAAGTGAGTTCTAAAATTGTTTAATTAGTTTCAAGTTTAACATATGCCTATCCTTTTGCGTGTGCATGGTAGGAATTCCAAATAGAGAAATTACAATTAGTTGAAGCTGAGAAGAAAAAGGTCAGACAAGAGTATGAACGGAAAACGAAGCAGGTGGAAGTCCGTAAGAAAATGTGAGTTGATATATGGTTATTGTTCAAGTAACATAATTTTGTTTAAAAACTGAAACTCTATGTTTTATTGTAATTCGTATATATAGCGAGTATTCAATGCAACTAAATGCATCACGTATCAAAGTTCTCCAAGCACAAGATGATGTGGTGAGTGGAATGAAGGAATCTGCAAGTAAAGCACTTGTAAAGATTTGTGGTGACAAGAATAATTACAAAAAGCTTCTCAAGGGATTGATTGTTCAGGTAAGTTGCGTTTTCTTTCATTCATATATATATATATGGTATCTGCAACCAACCTTAGATTCATATGATATTCGTTTGCAGAGTCTGGTGCGACTGAAGGAGCCATCAGTGTTGTTGAGGTGCAGGGAGATGGATGTTTCAGTGGTTAAATCAGTTGTAGAGGATGCAAAAAGAGAGTATACAGAGAAAGCCAAAGTGCGTACCCCTAATGTCACCATTGACAATGTGCATCTACCTCCACCTCCAACTCATTCAGATCCTCATCGCCCCTCTTGGTACTTCCTCTTATTTAAGTAGAATCTTCAAAACTGCTGCTGTCTTCCTTAAACTTTGGGATCAGTTTTGTTTTGATAAATTTCAAACCTTTTAACTTATTTATGAATTCGCTGGCAATTAGTATATAAACAACACACCTATTCAAAGAAGATAAACTATTGTCATTTTTCATGCAATCACATATATATAGAGGTGAAGCGTGGATTTTGACTAGTTTTCATTTTGCTAATCAAAGCTCTGGAGGAGTAGTTCTGGCTTCTGAAGATGGGAAGATTGTATGTGATAACACTCTGGATGCGCGACTGGATGTTGTTTTCAGGAAGAAACTCCCTGAGGTAATTTGTTACACGAATCTTCCAACCCAGTGTTTTAGTTTATTGTAGTTGCATGTATATGTACTTCCATATACCCCATTCCTCTAACCAGTTTCTTCTTCAGACTTCAATCTACCAAATCACAAACAGCTGAATACCGTCAGCTTCATACTCATTGAAGTCTATGGTTTGCTCTTTATGCAGATACGTGAACAACTTTTCTCTAAGATGGGTGCATGAGGATGCTCGTAGACATACTAGCATAGACTACTCCAGTGGATGAACTTAATTCACTCACATTCCCAACTTTATTAAACAGTTGTTACATTCCTATGTGCTATTTCAGTATGTTGTTTTCAAGAAGATTGTCAAAGAATTATTGAATAAAGATATGTTACTTTCAACATCATTATTCTTCTTGTGTTTAGAAACAAGTTCAACAATGTGCAGCATGATATCTAAGAGATTGGCTAGGACAGCAAGAAACGAGCACTCACCAATAATTATCCACTTTTGCATAACTCTTGAGTCATGTATTAATTTACAGTGTGGCATACAACCTTTTCTAGGAAAGAGAATACCTCCTACTCCTACCAGTTTTACCTTCTGATGTCCTGGATTTGCGACCCGGCTTGTGATGTTTTTCTCCAGAAGGACTGCCAAATATACCAATTCTTCCTATACCTCTAGAAAGGGATGTTAAGAATGTTTTTCCATGTCCTGTTTTATCCATCATACCTTGTTTCATGAACACTTGTTCCTTCTCCAGTTCACTGAGCCTTACCCTCATTCTTGATATCTCCAGCTTCAGTTCTCGGTTCTCTCTCCTTAAAGAAGCATAAGTATCTCTAGGCGACATAGCTGCACTTGTAAGACCACTACTGATCTTTTGTGATACAAAAGTATCTCCACAACTTCCGGATAGAGCATTCTTAAGGCGGAGCTGCTCAAAGTAGAGAACTCGGACAGTCATTTGAACTGGGAGTCTGTCATTCTGTGCTGCATGATTGCATGCTTCTTGAGAGAGCTTCTGGCAATCTATGAACTTGCACAGCTTCTTCGCTTCATGCTCACTTAGCGTTGGATGGGCCTAGTGAAGTTCACAAAGAGATAAATGGCAGAATCAACTAAAACTATGTTTATAAGGGGTTGAGATGTGATATTACTAGAAGCATTAAACAGCTTGCAGGGTTAAAACACAACATATTCTTTTTGTGCACTTTATATGCACAAAGAAGAATATTCAGACCACCAATATAAAGAACATGTTATCATTAGCAGGGATTGCTAGAATAATATACAGGTCTATAGCTAAAAACTTGAATATTCACCTTCAAATAAACATCAATAGCTCTGTAAAGTCCGTCATCAATTACACGAGCATAATCAGGCAACACTGATATCATAGCAGTGAATTTGTCAAGACTCAAATATGGATCAGGAGCTATTTCAGCAAGATATGTGTCTATCAGCCGTCCCACTTTCAATAGAGCGCCATGACTCGGAGAATCGATACCTTCTGATTCATATCCACAATCTTCATTTTCTCCCTGGTCAATCCTTTGGAGGAAATGTATCAATATCCGCTTGACAGTGTCAACATCAAACAAAGAATCACCTGTAGTCTGGACAGATGGTATAAGCAAATCATCAAGTAAGACCATTTCCAGCCTGAAGGCAATCCTCCTCTCAATTTCAAGCCTGCAGGCTAGCGTGGCATCCACCATGATACCTATCCTTAACATCCCAAAAAGAAAATTCAGCGGAACAGATGAACTCTTTTCTGGAGGCAATAGACTAACAAGAGTTTCTATTATTGTTCTCTGCCCCTTTTCTCCCTTAAAAGGATACGATCTGGCTGGATTCCAAATTTGCGGTTTCCCAATACCCTTTAGGGAGACCTGGGCGTAATGCATCAAGGACGCAATAATGCTGTCTGTGTGTACCCCAACATGTCCCATTGCCATGATAACTCTGCGATAAAAATCAATACTCAGAACAGAAAGATCTTCGACCCACCATTCAAGACACCTGTCCTTAAGTTCCAAAAATCCACTATCACAATCTAAACGAGATAGACTGGACACAAGTTGCTCCTGACAAGCATTCCTGGCAATGGCATCAATGCATTTATCTGGAACACCAACCTCCTCTGCAGTAGGAAGAAGGGCTTCACAGGAAGAAAGTACTTGCACGGATTTTTCAAGGCTTGGAGAGACAACTTCATCAAGGAAAGTTTCTGTTCTTGCAATGAGATTCTCTTCACGATAATCTTCTGTCATTTCCAAGTATTCTGCCACACAGCGCAAACGTGCTACGTTTGTGGTTGTGATCTCAAAGTTCATGCCATAACAAAACTTTGCAGCCAGTTCAAATGTTTCAGGTCCTCCTGGTACGTGAGTTAAATCCAATTCTGAGAGATTTGGATCGTTGGCATCCGCCACCATCTTCCGGATCTTTCCACTCAAAGATACCAGGGGAAACTATTGTAAACATTACATAATTATCAACTTTAAGAATGATGTATGCAATTAACTAATAATGTCGAATAAGGAAGAGATAAGTTAATTATTAAATAGTTCATGATGAAACGCCCAGACAAGGCTAAGATTCATATGTTATAATCATTAAATTGATTTCTGGAAAGCATTTGTCGCAATGCTACTCCTAAAAGAATGACCATTTCAATCATTTGCTAAAGTGTCCTTAATACGACAGACTTCACTGTCATCACCTTGGGTGCTTGAATAAAAAGTTTCAATGTATAAGATGCTTCATCTCATCTAGTAGTGGCCTTGTCGAGGCATGATAAAGTTGGTCTAAAGACAACAACAAGGGGCTTGCTTCTAGATACAGAATTATTTTTAGCTGCATTACATGCCCAGCTGGAGTTCTTTTCAAACTTCAATTTGTTCCAAAATTGTGATCTTAAAGTTAGCTTACATTACGTATACCATCACTACAATAATTGTATTGTTGCTTTTTTTGATAGCCGTATACACCATTAATGGAAACTTTGGTTTTCCAATCTTAATAATCCATCAAACTACAGGAACATTCTCAACCAACTCCGATAATCCTCTGAATTTCAAATTTTACCACCATCACAATCTCAATCTATCCAGTTAGTAACCAAGAGGAAACAAACAAGTGTCTTTAAACAAAACCCCACCCTCTCCTACTATGCATGATCTTGAACACGTTATATCCTGATAATTTATTTATATTGCTAACCTTATTTGAAGTTCAAACCTTCATAAATTATCCAAAGGCACAAAGTTTCTGAAAGAAAGACTGGGAAAAGTGAAAACAGGAAAGTACCTTATGCAGTAGGAAAGACTCTCCATTTGCAGCAATTGTAATATCCCCAGCAACTTCAGAGAATATAGTGCTGATCAATATCATCACGAATAAGTTTATCTATTGCGCAATGATTTTGACATGACAAAGTATTGATTTGTCATAATAAATTTACCATGTCATAAAAAGTATTAACGCGTTTATGGTATTTTATTAATTATTCATGAAATAACAGATGAATTAGGAAGTCTTGGGTAAAGAGATGCATTTCCTCCTAATGACAGATCAAGTTTATCGGTGAAAATGAAGAAGATGATAAGATAGGACACCAATATTCAAGTTCACAGTAATACCACTTTCAAATTATGTGAAATAGCATACTAAAGAGACAATGACATACTCAAAGAAAGCATATAAATGTCAGAAGAAAGAGTTACTTCCATAAGCAAGGCCTTCCTGTAACTATTCACAGGAGGGAATTTGGAAAGGATAATGTTAAGTAATCCCTATAAGTAATATTCCGTGGAAACAAAACAAAAGAGAGATTTTTGTAAGGTGCAATGAACACTGAAAATACAATAATTGGAGTGAGGAAACAATATAATCATAGCATGAATCATCAAGCAGGGCAGCCAAGAAGGCCAGGTGGGGTATCTCAAATCAAGCTGAAAGACTAAATTCATTGAAAATGGACATTCATCAAACATGTCATTCAGAATATGATGATAAAAAACCATGGCCAACTCATAATTCGCAGTAAATAAGTCTTTGAAACTATTTATCTGGAAAAAAAAGAAAGAAAAACTAAGTCTTTGACACTGTAACCGAATAATTCTTGAAATTCATTAAGGGGATGATCAACAGTCATGTGTACCCCAGAATGGAGGCATGAAGATGGAGATTACCGAGTGGTAAATGAGTTGTAAGGAGACACCATTCTTGTATGAGTTGTAAGAAACTTGAGCTTCACTTTAGACTTTAGAGCAGCAGCACTCTTGCAGTCAAATCCCAAGACAAGCAACAATAAGCGTTGAAAGAAGACCAAAAAGGGAACATGTGAGTGATAAATAATACAAAGAGAAAAAGCTAAAGAATTAATACAGAAATGGGCACATTTGGCAGAAGGGTGCATGGCCATGTGAAGTGTTTTACTGCAACACAAAAGACCTTTTCCCCTTTTGCTTTTTATTCCTTTGTCTCTACCTTAACAATGTTTATATTATCATCCTATTCATCATTATCGAAACTATAATCTACTTACTCTAATATTAGTAGACTAGTATCAAATTTTGATGAATTCTTTACACATTAGTAGCGGATATAGATAATTCATATAATCATCTAACTAATTTGGGATTAAAACGAAGTTAATTGATTGAGTAGTAAAATATTTGGAAGGTGCGCTTAATTCTAATATTAAAATCAAGGAAAGGCTTGATCTGATACATACTTGGAGGAATTTGCAGGCCTCGCTTTTCTGATAAGACATGGATTCGAAATTTTCAACTTACAGAAATTGCAGTACTAGACGTTACTTTATGGGCGCATATGTTACTATATTCTGAGTTGGCATTGCTCCAATTCTTATTTATGTCTTTGTTTAAAGAAAAGCGTTACTTTAGTTCTAGGCGGTCTTTTTGCTTTTGATTTATGTTTTAGCAATCGATATTTGTGTCCAGCTTCCATGTATCAAGATTATTGTTCCTTTTCTTGTATCGGTCCAGTCCTCAAAGAATTTATGAGAATACATCATTTTCCATTCACATACAAGTTAAAATAGATACATCAATAACATGATTTTTGATTTCTTTTTATCTCTTCATTGAGCTATTTAGTGCCTCGGCAGGTGAAAATAGCAGGTACATATACCCTTTAGAATTAAAAAGATAATATAACTTTCTCAAAGAGGATTTAATGATACGTTCAACTTCCATTATCATTTTCTGAAAAAGTTATGCAAACGGAAGGAAACAAGAAGAAAAAGGACAGAGAGAACTGTATTTAGTGGAGTAAAAAGAAAGCCGTAAAGTAGAAGAAGGCAAATAAGAGGATCTTTGGACCCTTTGAAGGAGATTTTGGATATTGATCTGCGGCTCGAAAAGCTATAAAGCAATCGTAAATAATTTAGCACCAGTATACAGTTATACTTAAAGAGAATCTGCAATTTCATTTTCTTCGTCCTTCCAAACAGGCTTTAGGTGTTTTCCTTTTACGTATAACTAATATTAGAACACACGATGCGCCAACACTAGAAAAGAATGTTAATCATATTCAATGGTAATTTAACTTGTTTGAACACACTAAATCGTACTATACGATATTGTTGTTGTTTAACATAAAATTTGCCTAATAGGCTAAATCAGTTAAATTTATAAAATAAGATCACAAGCAATCGATTCAATTCAATTTCAGTGAAAAATGAATTAGCAATGAGAAAGGAAAAAAAGCTCTTGTTAATAATCTTCTCGAATATAAATCCCCAAACATCAATCAAAGCTCGATACACCAAAGTCAATTCCCAGTGAAACTTATAAACTCTCCTAACTCTTCAACTTGCCATTTTTAGATAAATAGTGTCAAAATCTTCTAGGAATATCCGAATCCAAATCTGAAAATACACATTGAAGTCCAAAATCGCCGTACGAACCTATCGAAATCATCAAATTCTGAATCCGAAATCATTTACTCAGAATTTAAACTTTGGTCAACTATTCCAACTTAAAGCTTCTGAATTGAGAATTATTCTTCCAAATCAACTCCGAACTTCTCGAAAATCACACCCAACCATTCTGTTACACCCCATGTTTTCGTACGTGAAAGTACGCCATAAGTAAATTGATGAAAGCTCGAAAATGAGATGTTACATCCCGTATTTTCGTACGTTAAAGTTTCGTCGTAAGTTAATCGACGTAAGCTCGGGAATGAAATTATTTTGAGGCTATAAGTATTATGTTATTTCAAACAAGTGAAAAGTAAATTAGTAAAAGTGAGGGGATAAGCGAATCGAAGAAACTGAGTTTCATCGAAGTTTGATATTTTGGGATAAAATACGGTCCGAGCTATAATACCCGGTAATTATGGACTAGTGTCATACAAGGTACCACATGACCATGATAGTAAGATGTATAAAGTGTGTTAAAAGTAAGTAGTATTTTAAGTAATTTTAGATAATTCTTAATAATATGGGTAATTAATTCATTATTGGTTGATGGGAGATTAACAAGTTAATTAAGAAATTAGTAGATAATTAATTAAGATCTTTTGGATAAAGCCTAAGGAACTTTAACGTGGCAGCCAAGGGGGTCTTGATTAAAGTCCAAATATGTGACTCTTTAAGTCATGTAACTTGTTGGCACAATTAGAGGACTTTGTGGCCAAGTCATTCTTATCAAGTGAGGCCCGCAAAACTAAAAAAATTTAAGAGATTCCTTATCTCATTTTTTGTTGAAAGATGCTATTAAGAAAGGCTCTCTAAATTCACAAAATGAAGGCTTATGACAACAAAGTGTGGATGAGGCTTCAGCAAATTTATACATGATCCTATTATGCGTGAGATACAATTTTATGAAAATATGGTACAATCTTTCTCAAAAATATCAATACGAATTTTTTCCTACGTCGATCCGCCGTTACGTATTTTTCGCAAAAGACGTGTGTTAGAGAGATTGTTAAGAGAATCGGCTCAGGTATGTTAAGGCTATCCCTTCTTTCTTTTTGGCATGATCCATACAATACAAGCGAAACGAGCAAATGTGCAACTTTCATAAATGACTCTATTCATAGAAATACTAGAGTTTCCTATGTTCTTGATTCCACATGCGTCTTATTATTCTACCATTTGTTCATGGGTCTCAGAAAATACGTAAGTTGATAAAGTTTATTTCATGATATTAATCAGAGGCATAACGGTCTTATGACATTCCGAGAGATTTTATTTGACGTAATTCTCATGCATTGCATTCATTTATACATGTACATTGACCCATGGCCAAATGACGTTATATATATATATGGGATATGGGAAAAGATTACAACGTTATATACGCACCACCACCTGATCAGCTGGTATAAATTGATGATTTTGCTCACAGTGGCCGAGGATGATATGATGGGATGCCCTCAGAGGCTTGATGATGTTATGAATGCATATACCTATGAATGATATGATATTTATATGTATATGCATGACATTATAAATGTTAAATGATTCACAGAGCTATTCAGACACACATGTTGAGTCTTTTACTCCATGTTTCTCTCATGTTTTTTATTTATTGATTTTCATTCCTTACATACTCTGTACATTATTTGTACTGATGTCCCTTTTTCTTGGGGACATTTGCGTTTCATGCCCACAAGTCCCGATATGACAGTTGAGAGTCCTCCAAGTAGGCTATCAGCTCAGCGGAAGGTATTGGTGCGCTCCATTTGCTCCGGAGTTACTTATTTGGAGTATGATTAGGACATGTATTGATTGGTATGGCGGGGCCCTGTCCCGACCTTTATGATATTTATGTACTCTTAGAGGCTTATAGACAGATGTCATGTATACAGATGCTTGTATGACCTTGTCGGCCTATGTTTTAAGTATATAAAGGATCACGTTAGCCTTATAGGCCCGTATGACACAGGTATGAGTTTCTATATCAGGTTGGGTCATTCTATGTCGGGTACTTCCTCATGTTTACTCTGGTTATTTCATGATGCCCTTTCTGGCCCACTTATCTGTGATGATATAATAATAAAGATACGTTATGTTGGTACTCGATTGAGTAAGGTACCGGGTGCCCGTCGCGGCCCATCGGTTTGGGTCGTGAAAAAAGTGGTATCAGAGCACTGTCCTAGGGAGTCTACAAGTCGTGTCTAGGTGAGTCTTGGTTATGGGTGTGTTGTGCACCACACTTATAAGCATGAGGCTACAGGGTATTTAGGACTGTCACTCTTTCTTCTTACTCTTGATCGTGTGGTAGAGCTCAGTTGTAAGAATTCAAACTCCTAAATTTGATTTTATTCATAATACAACGATACCTACATTCAGAAAGACAGCTGGTAAGAGATTGAATGTGGCTGTGGAAGAGTTGAGTCAGAGGAACTCGATTTTGCATGATGCTTATGATGAGTAAATATGAGTAAATATGAGGTTTTCAGCAGAACATGTGTGTACTAAGACGTGTAAGCTTCTTGTTAAGGAGCCCTAAGGCATGAATATCTATCCACCCATATGGTAAAAAGCAATGAGAGAATCAAAAGGTTTTCAACAATGTAAAAGAAGCAAGGTGAAGAAGGGTATGGGGTACCCAGTTAGTGAAGATGATCATTAACTACAATTTAGGAAGACATATATAAGCCTTTTGAGTTACCTTCAACAATAACAAAGGTGTGTACAATTGGCCATACCTATATCATTTATGCCCTATGGGGGCTAACAGAAGTAGTATAAGAGAAGACAAGATCTAGTTGTGGTTAGGGTAACCCAAAATGGTGGATGGATTGTTAACGTTAGCTGACATTTTCGAAGGATATTGCAAATGTGCTAATAGATTTCCTTGTGAGACACCCAGAGGGTGCACTCTAAAATAGTACAGCCAGATATGAGTACTACAAAGATAGGCACTGGAAGCCTTGAAGGGATAAATATTATCTTAGTATGGCTCCCATCCCTAGTAGAGAGAGAGTGTTAGGCAACCCAAAGATCCAGTATATGGAGCAAAGTGGAGCTAAAAGCAAAATAATGTCTTGTTGAAGTTTTCAGAATACACTGATAGACAGGTTGAGAGTCCTCCAAGTAGGCTATCAGCTCAGCGGAAGGTATTGGTGCGCTCCATTTGCTCCGGAGTTGCTTATTTAGTCAGTATGATTAGAACATGTATTGATTGGTCTTGTGGGGCCCTGTCCCGATCTTTATGGTATTTATGTACTCTTAGAGGCTTGTAGATAGATGTCATGTGTAACACTCCTCAAATTTATAAAAGTTTCTAGACACGCTAATTATAGAATTAAATTATTATTATTATTATTTTTCTTGCCTATAGTGAAATATACACACACACACACACACACACACACTTAAATAATTGGATATACAATTAGGGAATATTAATATTTTTAATGTTTCTAATTACTAAGAATGAGTATTATTAACTATTAAAAGTGAGTATCAATAAATTCTTGTGAAAAAAAAAAAAAAGAAACCAAATAAGTCTTCAAGAAATTGGGCTAAAAGCCCATATAGTACCATTTCTTCCAGCGACCAAAAGGCATAAAGCTTTGGTGAAAGTCAACAAACAAAAATCACAAAAGTTTAGGAACTGCTGGAATATTAGAAACAGAGGCAGCGAACAATCACGCAGTCAACGGAAAATCTGGGATTCTTTACAAATCACTAATTCTTGAACTCAGGTATATAAAATTCCGTATTGTCAATTATCCTACAGTATAAGAAGTGGATAGTTAATTCCCTTCTTTCTCTATATCAACAATAAATTGCATGTTTAGGTGTGAAACTTTAAAATTGATTAAAACACACTGGTTGTTGTAGAATCGATTGTTTGACTGGTGTTAATTGGACTGGGGCCTACGTATTGGCTCGAGAAGTTTTGGGATGAGTTGAAATCAGAAAAGTGTGCATACAAGGTGTTTGATGAATTGGCTAAAAGAGTGAATATGTACTTAATTGAAGTGAGTGAGTTCCTATTAGCTTAGAATTATTTTAGTTAAAGTGAGATGATTTATTTTAATACATATGCATAAATTTTCAGATTTTGTGTTATTATTATATGCCATTTTCATGTTGAAAATTCATGCAAAAGCAAGAATATTTATAAATAAATTTTAAATATTTATTTCATTCTTATGCCATACCTTACATTTAAGCATTCTAGAATATGTATGTTTGAAAGATTTAGACTTGAAAAGTTACAAGAAGAAGTTTTAGAAAGAAAATTTTTTTGGGAGTATCCTTTATTCTGAGAAGGGGTCATCGTCCAGACCGAGGGTCCTGACCAAATCGTTGACTTCCTGAAGCTACTTGTGCCAAAGTAGGGAGCACACGAGCCGAGGGTCTCGTTGCTGAGAATTTACTTAGCCATACTAAGGTACGATACATGAGCTTTGAGAACCATGAAATGAGTGGCACCTCGTGGATTGGGCCTATTCAATCAGGTTGGGATCGAACCCGTGCCGATCACATAGTGACTAAGACAGAAATAGGTCAGGATAGTTGGAACTCCCAAAGTATAAAGTGTAGTATATTTTTCTTAAAGAAAAAGAAAAGAATTTCTTTTAGAATATTCGTAAACCTCTATTATGCAATTATTTTAGATTCTTATAAGCTTTATGTTTTACATGAATTTAGAACCTTTGCTCGTAATTTATATGTTATTAAAGTTTCGTCCCTGTCGTTGAGACTCACTGAGTACAATGAATGGTACTGACGTTCTCTTTTGGGAACCTAGGTTGGTCTGCGGTACAACGTAGGAACCGGTTTTGCAGGCAAACAGAATACGGTTTAGGACTTCCCTCCCCTCCAGTGCTATTGGTAAGCTCCGCTTTTGTTCGTGGAGTATTCCTTAGAGCCATCTTTACATAGCTATTTCTTTATTTACTTAGCGAACTGGCCAAGAAATATCATGTCCTGAGCAGTGCGTCAGTTTATCAGTATAGACTTCATAGACACAGTCAGTGGGTTAAGATTCAGATGTTTTTAATAATAACTTAGTAGTATTTCATTTTTTTCTACGAATAAAGTTTTGGAGTTAGTTTATTTTAGATATTTAAATTAATTAAAAGTATTTGGTTATAGTATTGCCTTATTGCATTTAAAGTTTGAAGTTATAATAGATTTGATAAGCGCAGATGGTTCGCTCGGTCATGTTTAGTGATCGGGTACGGGTCCCGACTTGTTTAGAAAATGGGTCGTGACAAACTTGGTATTAGAGCCTCAGGTTTATGGAGTCCTAGGGGTCTATGAAGTCATTTTAGTAGAGTCTTGTTTATGGGTATGAAGCGCGCCATACTTATAAACAGGAGGCTACAAACATTTAGGAAAAGTCTCATTTTTTCATACTTTAGATCGTGCAGTAGAGCCTACATCTAAGAAATTATCTAATGTATTCTTTTCTCCAAAACTCATAGAAATGGCTCGTAGTTGCAACTCTGACACCGACACTCAGGATACCACTCAAGAAACTATTGCTACTATTATGGCTCAAGGCAGAACTAAAAAGGCTTCAACTCATAAAAGGAAGGGTAAATCCACAAAGGGGGTTCAAGTAACCCGGGTTGAACAGGAAGAAGGGGTGGAGCATGATGATCCAGTACCTCAGGATCCAGTGTCGCCTCTAACAGCAGCTCCGGCTTAGACAACATATCTCCAGAGGTGGGTCAGATGTTTAATGTTGTCAACAGTGTTATGGAGATGTTTAAAGCCTTCATGGCCAACAAGAACGAGAGAAGAGATGAGATTCCACCTCAATCAAATGGATAGAAAAATTATGAGTCCTCAAGAGTGAATGAATTTTTGAAGTTGAGTCCTCCATTGTTCCATGGTTCTATAGCAGATGAAGATCCAATGTTGTGGCTGGAGGGTGTCAAGAAAGCCTTCCGAGCGATGAAAGCATTTGATGATGAAGTTGTGGAGCTGGCTGCTTACCAGCTTAGAGATGTGGCCGGCGCTTGGTTTGAGATGTGGGAAAAGGAAAGAGATGAAGGGGATGGTCCGCCTACTTGGGAAGAATTTGAAGAGGCCTTCATGGATAACTTTATCCCGGAAGAGGATAGGGAAGCTAAGGCTACAGAGTTCGAACAACTCAAACAAGGGAATAAAATTGTGCAATAGTACTACATGGAATTCATAAGGTTAGCTAAGCATGCTCCTCACATGGTTAAGACAGAAAAAGCAAAGATTTGTAGGTTTGTTGGCGGTTTGGCTTACCACATTAAGGATACGACATCAGCTGCAGCGGTAGGGATGACAGCCTTCTCCTCTGTTGTGGGATTTTCCAAGCACCTAGAAAAAGACAAACAACAAAGGAGAGAAGAAAAAGAGCATAAAAGGAAAGCTCGAACAACGGGCAGGTTTAATGGTACATCCAGCGGAGGCGGAAGGGATTCCTCTAATAAGGGGTCATTAGCACAAGCTCAGTTCAGTCATCAGTCAGGTGGTGGGTCTTCTTTCAGACGTACTCAGAGTCATGGAAACCAGTCTCTCCAGAATCAAAATTTTAGGACATCATCCTCACATAGCCAAAGTAATGTTGAACAACATTCAAACCAACAAGGTCTTTGTAGAACTTGTAAGCGGAAACATTCAGGTCAGTGCAAGTTCGGTTTTCATGGTTGCTATCATTGTGGAGACATTGGTCATATAAAGGCCAATTGCCCAAAGTTGCAACATAATTTCAGTGGTGGATCAACTCGTCCTTCTAGTTCCTCAGCTACTGCAGTTGCACCACCTCAGGCTCGTGGTTCTCATAATCAGACCGGGCATGGGGCAGGCAGAGGTCCAGATCGAGTTACTCAGGGAGGGGGACAACCCCGTTTGTTTGCTACACTTGATCGTCAGAGTGCAGAGGCATTTGCAGAAGTTATTACAGGTATACTTTTAATCTGCTCACATAATGCTTATGCCATAATGGATCCAGGTTCAACGTTTTCATATGTGACTCCATACTTTGCAATTAACTTCGGTCTAGAACCTGAACAACTTAGTGAGCCATTCCTAGTATCTACTTCAGTTGGCGGGTCAATGAAAGTCACAAGAGTCTATAGAGGTTGTATAGTTTCAGTCCAAGGTCGCAACACCAAGGCCGATCTCATAGAATTAGAAATGGTGGATATTGGTTGTCTTCCTGCTATGCCATGTTAGGTTGTCATGCCAAGATAGTCAGGTTCTAATTTCCAAATGAAGAAGTCTTAGAATGGAAGGGTAGCTCAGCATCGCTTGTAGGTAAGTTTATTTCTTACCTTAAGGCAAAACGAATGATCGGTAAGGGGTGTCTCGCCTATTTGGCTCACATCATTAATCCAGAATCAGAACCACCAACTCTTCAGTCAGTGCTAGTTGTTAGAGAATTTCCAGAAGTTTTCCCAAATGACCTTCCCAGACTTCCTCCTGAAAAAATCATAGACTTTGGCATTGATCTCATGCCAGGCACTCAACCCATATCTATACCTCCTTATAGGATGGCTCCAGCAGAACTTAATGAGTTGAGAGAACAGTTGAAAGACCTCCTTGACAAGGGATTCATCAGGCCGAGTGTTTCACCGTGGGGTGCCCCGGTCCTGTTTGTCAAGAAGAAAGATGGGTCTCTCAGAATGTGTGTCGACTATCGACAGTTGAATAAAGTTACCATTAAGAACAAGTACCCACTGCCAAGAATTGATGATTTATTTGACCAACTTCAGGGTGCAAAGTACTTTTCAAAAATAGACTTGAGGTCGGGATACCATCAGTTGAGAATCAGAGAAGAAGATATATCTAAAACAGCCTTTAGAACTCGCTACGGGCACTATGAATTTCTAGTAATGTCCTTCGGGTTGACAAATGCTCCAGCTGCATTCATGGACCTCATGAACAGAGTTTTCAAGCCATTCCTTGATAACTTTATTATCGTGTTTATAGATGATATTTTGGTATACTCTAAGAGCAAGGATGAGCATGCNACTTTTCAAAAATAGACTTGAGGTCGGGATACCATCAGTTGAGAATCAGAGAAGAAGATATATCTAAAACAGCCTTTAGAACTCGCTACGGGCACTATGAATTTCTAGTAATGTCCTTCGGGTTGACAAATGCTCCAGCTGCATTCATGGACCTCATGAATAGAGTTTTCAAGCCATTCCTTGATACCTTTATTATCGTGTTTATAGACGATATTTTGGTATACTCTAAGAGCAAGGAAGATCATGCAGAACACCTCAAAATAGCCTTGCAGACCTGAAGGAGAATGAGCTTTATGCCAAATTTTCAAAACGTGAATTCTGGTTGCAGTCAGTGGCATTCTTAGGCCACGTGGTATCTAGTGAAGGCATAAAAGTAGACCCTCAGAAGACAGAAGCAGTCAAGAGCTGGCCTAGGCCGACAACGCCAATCGAAATCAGGAGTTTCTTGGGGTTAGCTGGCTACTATAGAAGGTTTGTAGAGGGGTTTTCCTCACTTGCAGTTCCATTAACTAAGTTGACTCAGAAAGCAGTTAAGTTCCAGTGGTCAGACGCTTGTGAGCAGAGTTTTCAAAAGTTAAAGAAGAGGTTGACCACTGCACCTGTATTAATCTTGCCGACAGGTTCGGGTGGGTTCACAGTGTATTGTAATGCCTCCATAGTTGGTCTTGGTTGTGTTCTTATGCAATATGGAAAAGTTATTGCTTATGCTTCCAGGCAGTTAAAGAATCATGAAAAGAACTACCCCACTCACGACTTGGAACTTGTCGCAGTGGTGTTTGCATTAAAGATATGGAGACACTACCTTTATGGCGAGCATTCTGAAGTGTTTACTGATCACAAAAGCCTCCAGTACATTTTCAAGCAAAAAGAATTAAATTTGAGACAGAGAAGGTGGCTCGAGCTATTGAAGGATTATGACATCAATATCCTTTATCACCCGGGCAAAGCTAATGTGGTAGCAGATGCACTTAGTAGGAAGTCAATGGGTGTCTTGGCCCATCTTGCAGTACAAAGGCGAACTTTGGGTAGAGAAATTCAAAAACTAGCAAATTATGGAATTAGATTGGATGAGATCGGAGAAGGAGGTATAACTGCTTATGCCTTAGCACAATCCTCTCTAGTTGCGCATGTTAAGGCTAAACAAAATGAAGATCCGTACTTAGTGAAGTTAAAAGAAGGAGTTAGAAACAAAGAAATCACTGATTTCACCCTAGGAATTGATGGAGTTTTGAAGTTGAATGATCGGTTATGTGTGCTTGATGTAGATGGGCTTAGGAAGGCCATAATGGAAGAAGCTCACAATTCGAGGTACTCTATCCACTCAGGTGCTACCAAAATGTATCTAGATTTGAAAGAGTTGTATTGGTGGAAAGGCATGAAGAAGCAAGTAGCAGATCATGTGGCTAAATATTTGAATTGCCANTTACCGTAAGCATGATTCAATTTTGGTTATTGTAGACCGACTGACAAAGTCCGCGTTTTTTACCAGTAAAGACGACAGATTCTACAGAGCAGTATGCGCAGTTGTACATTAAAGAAATAGTCAGATTGCATGGTACTCCAGTTTCAATCATATCTGACAGAGGCCCTCAGTTCACGACACATTTTTGGCAGGCATTTCAGAAAAGATTAGGTACCAAGGTCAACTTGAGCACCGCTTTCCATCCACAGACCGATGGTCAGGCAGAAAGAATCATTCAGACTCTCGAAGATATACTGCGAGCATGTGTTATAGATTTTGGAGGTAATTGGGATGATCACTTGCCACTTATAGAATTTGCTTACAATAACAGCTATCAGGCTAGCATCGATATGGCTCCTTATGAAGCGTTGTATGGGTGAAGATGTAGGTCTGCAGTGGGTTGGTTTGAACCAAAAAAGGTGCCGTTGATTGGTCCGGAGTTTGTTTGTGAGGCCTTAGAGAAATTTCAGCTAATAAGGGAAAGACTGAAAGCGGCTCAGAGTCGTCAAAAGTCCTACTCTGACAAGTGGCATCATGACTTAGAGTTCATGGTTGGTGACAAGGTGTTTTTCAAAGTTTCACGAATGAAAGGAGTTATGAGGTTTGGTAAGAAGGGAAAACTTAGCCCTATATTTATCGGACCTTATGAAATTCTAGAAAAGAAAGGAAATGTGGCTTATGAGCTAGCGCTGCCGTTGAGTTTTCCTCTATTCATCCTGTCTTTCATGTGTCTATGCTTAGAATGTACATTCATGATGACTCGCATATAATACATGCCGATACAATAGAAATTAAAGAAGGCTTGACTTATGATGAGGTACCTATAGAAATTTTCGATAGGCAAGTAATAAAGTTAAGAACAAAAGATATAGCATCGGTAAAAGTTTTGTGGAGTAATCATGATTCAAAAGAGTGTACGTGGGAGGTCGAGGAAGATATGAGGAAGAAATATCCATATTTATTTGAGGAAAAAGGTATGTGAACCTAGGTTTGGTTTGACATATATTTTATTTATTAAATACAAGTTAGCATATGTTTATGTCCTTGCTAGATTATACTTAGTTGTTGAAGTAATTTAGTTTTTGTCAGAGTATATTCAGTTATTTAACAATTTAGTTCCATGCCAGAGTACATTTAACTTATTAAAGTGATTTACTTTTGCTAACGTGTTGTGCTTTAGATTCTTGTTGGTTATTGCGGTACCTCCTTACCGGAGTGTGAGTAATTAATTTATGAGCTAGGTATGGTGTCTATGAATGGCCCGTTATAGTATATTTGGTTGTTGTTGGTGTAGTTGTGGTATTTGTGACAAGGATATTTTTTTGGATAGTCCAATTTACAAGGGAAACTTTGCCAAAATTTTTGAAAATTTAGGGAGTTAGCCAAAATTTTGAGTCTCTTGGAAGAGTGAGTAGTGATAAGAAAATTTAAGAGGTTCAAGGACCTAAAGAATGATTGTTAGCTTAAGAATAAGGCCCTAGCAACATTCGAGGACGAATATTTTTAAGGAGGGAAGATTGTAACACTCATCAAATTTATAAAAGTTTCTAGACACGCTAATTATAGAATTAAATTATTATTATTATTATTATTTTTCTTGCCTATATATATATATATATATATATATATATATATATACACACACACACTTAAATAATTGAATATACAATTAGGGAATATTAATATTTTGAATGTTACTAATTCATAAGAATGAGTATTATTAAATATTAAAGTGAGTATCAATAAATTCTTGTAAAAAAAAAGGAAACCAAATAAGTCTTCAAGAAATTGGGCTAAAAGCCCATATAGTACCATATGTTCTAGCGACCAAAAGTCATAAAGCCTTGGTGAAAGTCAACAAACAAAAACCACAAAAGTTTAGGAACAGAACTAAAGAGAAAACGCTGGAATATTAGAAACAGAGGCAGTGAACAATCACGCAGTCAACGGAAAATCTGGGATTCTTTACAAATCACTAATTCTTGAACTCAGGCATATAAAATTCCTTATTGTCAATTATCCTACAGTATAAGAATTGGATAGTTAATTCCCTTATTTCTCTATATCAACAATAAATTGCATGTTTAGGTATGAAACTTTAAAATTGATTAAAACGCACTGGTTGTTGTAGAATCGATTGTTTGACTGGTGTTAATTGGACTGGGGCCTACATATTGGATCGAGAAGTTTTGAGGTGAGTTGATATAACCCTTTACCAAAGTGGTTTAACTCACAAAAGTGTGCATACAAGGTGTTTGATGAATTGGCTAAAAGAGTGAATATGTACTTAATTGAAGTGAGTGAGTTCCTATTAGCTTAGAATTATTTTAGTTAAAGTGAGATGATTTATTTTAATACATATGCATAAATTTTCAGATTTTGTGTTATTATTATATGCCATTTTCATGTTGAAAATTCATGCAAAAGCAAGAATATTTATAAATAAATTTTGAATATTTATTTCATTCTTATGCCATACCTTACATTTAAGCATTCTAGAATAAGTGTGTTTGAAAGATTTAGACTTGAAAAGTCACAAGAAGAAGTTTTAGAAAGAAAATATTATTGGGAGTATCCTTTATTCTGAGAAGGGGTCATCGTCCAGACCGAGGGTCCTGACCAAGGCGTTGACTTCCTGAAGCTACTTGTGCCAAAGTAGGGAGCACACGAGCCGAGGGTCTCGTTGCTGAGAATTTACTTAGCCATGCTAAGGTATGATACATGAGCGCTGAGAACCNTGTTCTTAAAGAAAAAGAAAAGAATTTCTTTTAGAATATTCGTAAACTTCTATTATGCAATTATTTTAGATTCTTATAAGGCTTTATGTTTTACATGCATTTAGAACCTTTGCTCGTAATGTATATGTTATTAAAGTTTTGTCCCTGTCGTTGAGACTCACTGAGTACAATGAATGGTACTGACGTTCTCTTTTGGGAACCTAGGTTGGTCTACGGTACAACGTAGGAACCGGTTTTGCAGGAGAACAGACTACGGTTTAGGACTTCCCTCCCTTCTAGTGCTATTGGTGAGCTCTACTTTTGTTCGTGGAGTATTCCTTAGAGTCATCTTTACATAGCTATTTCTTTATTTACTTAGCAAACTGGCCAGGAAATATCATGTCCTGAGCAGTGCGTCAGTTTATCAGTAAAGGCTTCATAGACACAGTCAGTGGGTTAAGATTCAAATGTTTTTAATAATAACTTAGTAGTATTTCATTATTTTCTACGAATAAAGTTTTGGAGTTGGTTTATTTTAGATATTTAAATATATTAAAAGTATTTGGTTATGGTATTGTCTTATTGCATATAAACTTTGAAGTTATAATAGATTTGATAAGCGCAGATGGTTCGCTCGGTCATGTTTAGTGATCGGGTGTCGTCCCGACTTGTTTAGAAAATGGGTCGTGTCATCATGTATATGAATACTTGTATGGCCTTGTCGGCCTATGTTTTGAGTATATAAAGGATCGCGTTGGCCTTATAGGCCCATATGACACAGGCATGAGTTTCTATATCAGGTTGGGTCATTCTATGTCGGGTATTCCCTCATGTTTACTCTGGTTATTTCATGACACCCCTTCTATCCCACTTATCCATGATGATGTAATAAGAAAGATATGTTACGTTGGTACTCGGTTGAGTAAGGTACCGGGTGCCCATCGCGGCCCATCGATTTGGGTCGTGATAGCTTATCGGGATTTCATCCGGAGTTTCATGTTTCCATGTTTTTGAAGTACTATGAGGACCTGTCATATGTGTTGGGTTTTAGTTCGGTGTACTTGCACAAGTATTTGATTTATGTTGAGGAGTCGGTGACTATTTTGAATAGGCCAAGCTGAGGTCGAAGGATATTGCATCGGTGAAGGTTCAGTGGAGAGATCAACTAGTTGAAGAGGCGAGTTGGGAGATCGAGAATGATATGTAGAGCAAATTTCCTCTTCATTTTGGCATTCCATGTATGTTTCTAAATTCGTTCGAGGACGAACGTTGCTTTAAGAGGGGGAGAATGTATCGAACCAGCTGGTCATTCTGTGTATTTAAGCCCTGCGTCCCCATTTGATGCTCCCTATATGTGTAATTGTTACTATGTGTCTATCAGGGATAGTTGGTTTGGTTTCGAAAAGGTTTTGGATTGAATTGGAACACTTATTTCCAAGGTTGGAACTTAAGTTGTAAGAGTTAACCAAGATTTGACTTTTATGTAAACGACGTCGAGTGGTGTTTTGATTGTTCCAATAGGTTCATATGGTGATTTCGTACTTAGGCATAAATCCAGAATTGGTTTCGGAGGTTCCTAGGATGATTTGGCTCTTTTTGCCAAAGGCTGACAATTTGAAGGTTTAGAAATTTCATAAGTTTTAACATGGGTTAACTTTGTGGCTATCAGGGTTGGATTGTTATTTTGGAACTTGGAATAGGTCCATTTTGTCATTTAAAACTTATGTGCAAAGTTTGGTCTCATTCCGAGTTGGTTTGGTAGGAAAGACGCTTGGTTGTGAATATTAAAGTTCTTGAGTTCCATAGTTTGAATGATGCATTTTTGTGTCGATTCATGGTTTTGTATGTTATTTTGATGTTCCAAGCTAGCGAGCGAGTTGGTACGAGGTTTATGTACTTGTATGTATTTTTGGTATGGGGCACGAGGGGCTCGGGTGAGTTGCGTATTGATTCGGATGAGTTTTGGATAGCTCCAGATTTTGCTAGTGTTACAGATCTCGTAGTTGCGAAGGTCTGCTCGTATTTGCGAAGGCCTTCTCGCATTTGTGATGGTAGGCTGTCTGGGGGAACCTCACATTTGCGGGGATTTTGATCACATTTGCGACATTGGTTTGGCAACTGAGACTTCGCAACTACGAAGTGTTTGTCGCATTTGCGACTTTGGAAGGCAGCCGGGATATCGCATTTGCGAAGTCTGTGGTCGCATTTGCAACATTTTCTGGGGCAGCCCTGGTTTATTTGTAGTTGGTTAATAGCTGAGCATTTCACGATTTAGAATCATTTTATCATATTTTGAACCCTAGACTTGGTGAGGGACGATTTTGGAAGAGGAGATTTACACAAAACTATTGGGTAAGTGATTTTCACTCGATTTTGATATTTTATCTTGATTTCTTATTGATTTTTAAACCAAAATCATGGAATTTGAAAGGAATTTTTGGAGATTTTTACTATGTTTTGAAAAATAAAAATTTAGGATTTGAGAGTCGATTTAGACTCCATTTTAAAAGCTAATCATATATTTAGACTCATGGATGTCACGACCCAATTTACCCTCCGAAAGGTATCGTGACGGAACCTAGTCTCTATGACTAGGTAAGCCTAGAAATATGCGGAAAACAACATAATCAATAAAATAAAGACAAAAAGGATATCAACTAGATATAAGGTAGCTACTCAACATATACAGTTTGTACTTCCAAAAACCCGGAATGTCACCAACATCACAAGCTGAACTCTATGGCTCAATATACAAACTAGAAATGAAAGTGTAGTCTCATATACGAACTATAACCATGCTAAGATAAGAGGGGGGACTCAGAAGCTCTGCGGACGCTGCAGAAATACCTCAAAGTCTCCCGAAGATCTGCAACTCTACTGACTCCGGAATGGTGCACTGGAACCTGGGTCTGCTCATGAGAAAACATGCGCAGAAGGGCGTGAGTACTCCACATTCGGTACCCAGTAAGTGTCAAGCCTAACCCTAGTCAAGTAGTGACGAGGTCAGGTTACGGCTCTACTGAGTTTGCAAAAATAAACAGATATAATTAACAGATAAGTAAAAACAGTAATAATTAACCGGAAGTAAAGTGAACCGGAAAGAACGAAGTAATAAATCTCAGTTCTGCACAGCATATAAATCAGTAGATAGTCGTACAATGCCATACAGGGGAAGGTCTCAGGTCTCGCCCGCAGTCCCAATGTAAATATGCAATGCAATACGAGGGAAAGTCTCAGGTCATAGCCCGCAGTCCCAATGTAAATATGCAATGCAATGCAAGGGAAAGTCTCAGGTCATAGCCCGCAGTCCCAATGTAAATATTCAATGCAATGCAAGGGAAAGTCTCAGGTCGTACCCCACAGTCCCTATGTAAATATGCAATACAATGCATAGGAAAGTCTCAAGTCATAGCCCGCAGTCCCAATGTAAATATGTAATGCGAGATGTATATCAGATATAGCGTAATTCAAAAGTTTGGGAAAACAATTGGCAAATATAGAGGAAAGGTACTTAACCCAGTTTCAAATAATAGTAACGAGTGGAAAATCAGGTAAAATTGTTGGACTTGATAAAATCTTAAGCCGCTACTCAGCTAAACCAATAACAGAAGTAATAGGAATTGAAGATGAAGTATATCATAAAAAGAAACAATGGATTTAGTGAGAATACCCCGTGCACGTAGTCGTCACCTCACGTACACGGGGTTTTTATGTCAAAAATCAGTTATAAATGCCTAAGGGAATTTCCCAACACAGAGTTAGGCAAGCCACTTACCTCGATTGTGCTAATCAACCAATAATCACGCTCTTGCCACGAGTATCTAACTCCGGGTGGCCCCAATATATTCAATTTGATGGTATCAAGTAAATATAAATTCTAGAAATCAAGGTAACTAATATATTCGGAACTAATACGCGAATTTAGAAAATTTGACCAAAACGCCCCTCGGGCCCACGTCTCGAATTTGGGTAAAATTTATATTTTCTGAACCCTTATTCACTCACGAGTCTAACCATATGAAAATCTCTCAAATCAGAGGTCAAATACCCAATCAAACCACCAAAATTTGGTCTAGGAAGTTTCTTCCAATTTTCCCCAATTTCAAATCAAAATCTCAAATTTAAGGGTGAAATTTAAGATTAGGAACATGGAAATTAGCATTAGATGGTTAGAAATCACTAACCTCGAATACCCAATAAAAAATCTCCACAGGAATCGCCTCTCCGGAGTTCCCAAAATTCTAAAATGGTGAAATAACATAACCCTCGGATTTTTGGAATATCAACAGGGATTTTGGCACCTGCGGTCCCGATCACCACACCTGCGGAAAAAGCATCGCAGGTGCGAAATTCACTTAAGTCCACTGGGGCCTCACCTGCGGTCGTTTGGTCGCTCCTGCGGTTCCGCACCTGCGGAACCCAGGTCGCACCTGCGACCACTGGTCAAATCCCTCACCATCGCACCTGCGATCAGCCCTATCGCGCATGCGTGTCCGCACCTATGGGAAAACCTTCGCAGGTGCGAAAACACCAGAAGAAGGTCGAGTTCAACAATTTGATAAGTTCGAAATTCTGCCGTTAAGCATTCGAAACAACCCCGAGGCCCCCGGGACCTCAACCAAAACCACCAACCGACCCTAATACCTTATTCGAACTAGTTCGAGCCTTAAAAACACGCCTCATAACATCAAAATACTCAAATATGCATAGATTCAAGCCTAAGAACTTAGGAATTTCCAAGAATTCACATCTGACGCCAAAACACGTCTAAACTCATCCGAATGAGCTCAAATTTTGTACACAGGTCACCGACATTACGGACCTGCTGTCGCTTCCGGAAATCCATTCCGAGTCCGATATCAAAATCTCACCTATCAGCCAAATTCGCCGAAAATCTAACTTTCGCCAATTCAAGCCTAAATCCACAACCGACCTCGAAAACACATTCCGAGTACGTTCCTAACCCCGAGATCACCCAACGGAGCTAACGGAGTCGACAGAATCGCATTCCGGATCCATCTTCATACATCTCTAGCTACGGCCAGATTTCTAAAGCTAAGATCCACATTTATGGACTATGTGTCCAAAATCACACCGGATTTCATCACTCAACGCACCGACAGGTTCCAATAACATAAATAGACATGGGAGAAATGGTAAATAGAGGATCGGATCATTATTCTTATAACGACCGGCCGGGTCGTTACATCCTCCCCCTCTTAATAAAATCGTTCGTCCTCAAACGAGCATAGAAACGTACCTGAAGCTGGGAAAAGATGAGGGTACTGACTCCGCATATCCTGCTCGGTCTCTCAAGTCACCTCCTCGACTGGCTGACCCCTCCATTGAACCTTTACTGACGCAATATCCTTTGACCTGAGCTTTCTGACCTGCCTGTCCAATATAGTTACAGGCTCCTCAACATATGATAGATCCTTGTCCAATTGGACTGAGCTGAAATCCAAGACACGAGTCGGGTCACCGTGATACTTACGGAGCATGGAGACGTGGAACACCGGATGAACCCCTGCTAGGCTGGGAGGCACAGCTAGCTCATAAGCAACCTCCCCAACACGTCACAACACCTCAAAAAGGCCAATAAATCTCGGACTCAGCTTGCCCTTCTTCCCGAACCTCATGACGCCCTTCATAGGCGATACCCAAAGCAAAACCCGATCACCAGCCATAAATGCTAAGTCCCAAACCTTCCGATCTGCATAGCTCTTCTGCCTGGACTGAGCTATGCGAAGTCTCTCCTGAATCACCTTCACTTTGTCCAGGGCATCCTGAACCAAGTCTGTACCCAACAATCGGGCCTCGCCCGGCTCAAACCAGCCCACGGGGGACCTGCACCGCCCACCATACAATGCCTCATATGGCGCCATCTGAATGCTGGACTGGAAGTTGTTGTTGTAGGCAAACTCTGCAAGGAGCAAGAATCGATCCTATGACCCTCCAAAACCCATCACACAGGCACAGAGCATATCTTCGAGGATCTGATTCATGCACTCGGACTGCCCGTCCGTCTGAGGGTGAAAAGTTGTGCTCAACTCTACCTTGGTGTCTAACTCCTGCTGAACGGCTCTCCACAACCGTGAAGTGAACTATGTATCTCTGTCTGAAATGATAGATACTGGAATACCGTGGAGGCGAACGATCTCTCTGATATAAATCTCAGTCAACCTCTCCGATGAATATGTAGTCAGTACCGGAATGAAATGGGCAAATTTGGTTAGCCGATCCACAATCACCCAAATAGCATCATGCTTCCTCAAAGTCCGAGGAAGTCCAACCACAAAGTCCATGGTGATCCGCTCCCACTTCCACTCTGGAAGCTCAATCTGCTGAAGTAACCCTCCCGGTCTCTGATGCTCA
>ML433449.1:10256-23301 GCA_005239525.1 Nicotiana knightiana
GTGGTGGGGTGGGGGGGGGGGGGGGGGGGGTTGGAGGAGAGTAAAATATCAGAGTGGGCGGAGAAACAAATCTTGGATTTCCGAAGAATTCTTGGGTGTCCTTCGGAAGTTTCGAGGAGAGGACAATATAACTCTCATATGAGATACAACAAAAATGGTGTGAAGCTAGCCGTGGAAGACATTTTGAGGTTTAAACCATAAAAGATGAGGGAGTTATTGAATTTGGAATGCTCTATCAATTATGATTCACTTAGGAAATATTTAGAGTGGGAGGAGGCAAGAGATACCTGTCTTATGAAGTTTAAGATAATTTCATGCAATGTGAGGGGGGTAAATGACCTGAGCAGAGGGGCCTTCACCTAGGTGGAATTGAGGGGATAGGCAACAGGGCAGTAATGCATACAAGAAATAAAACGGGAGAAGTTACCCGCATAAGATATCAGGTGAGAAAAGAAATGATTCCAACTGAGAGCTGGCTAAATTTTGGTATTATGGGATTGAGGGGGAGTTGGAATAGGGGGATAGGAAAAAGAGGAATTTCTCCACTACGGTAGTCTTTAAAAGTATAGGCAGCATATTCGAGAGGCTTTATGGGAGTCTATGGTCCAATAAGTGAGTGGTCAAAATAGAGTTTAGAGAAGAAAATATCTGAGTTGTTGTCAGAAGGGGATGTACCATGAGTTATAGGTGGAATTTCAATCTGATAAGGTTTGCGAAGCAAAGTGAGATGTCAGACATTCTTTATCGTAATGGAGGAATTCTTGGATTTTATCAATTGCACCAACTTGTTAACCTTCATGTGTCAAATTTACTTGGTCAGAGCTAATGAGGACAGGAAATTCCTATTCCTTAATTTTATAGTGTTTCTCATACCACATGACCTTTCTTATATTGGATCTTAACGGAAAAGAACTTTAACTAAAGCAAACAGAAACATGGTGTCAGAAGTCTGTCAATATTTATGAACATAGTTTAGTTAAAGCATCATTTTCTTTTTGCAGAAATAAATAACAACTGGAAGCTGGATGAAACCAGCTGTCTTGAGCTATATCCTAGAAGATGAACTAAATTAAAGAAATCACTTGTGGTATCTTTGGTGTCAACATCATCTTGCCAATATCTTGGCTCTTCCAGCCTGTTTGAGTTTTGAATATTCTTGTTATCCACTTGATGTTGCGTCTGATGAAAAGGGGTTGGTTGAGCGGCTTTTACTGCTATCATATCCTGAAATTACCTGCAAAAAATCATGACTTGTTATGTGTTTGAAAGTTTCTTCTTCAGGGTGGGTATGCCAATCAACATCGCTAACATTCTTCCCCCTGTAGCATTTTCATGCTATTTTCTTGAAGTTGAAACTGTTTTTAATTTGTTAAAAGATTTGATAACTTTATCAAAAAAGATGTTCTTATTACTCTTAGCCTTCTAGTTCACTTACTTGAGAGCTAGATCGACTTTCACTAGATGGAGTTTTTGGGCTGTTTCCAAAAGGCATTTGTGGCATGGCTTCTTCAGCGAGTAAACGTAACCTGTTAAGTTCAGGCAACACAACAGTGCCAAGATCTGGTCGATCTTTACGCCTGAGTTCTGCACACTTGAGTGCTAACTTGGCAAACGTCAACGCCTCTTCAATAGGCCAGTCACGAACTGCCGGATCAAGCATCTCAGCAAAAGTGCCTTTCTCAATTGCTCTCTCAACATGGTGGGTCAAACCCATTGGAGGTCTGGCTGTGATAATTTGGAGAAGCATTATTCCAAATGAGTATATATCAGATTTTGTTCCCAACATCCCAGTTTGTTGATATTCAGGGTCTATGTAACAAAATGTTCCCGCTGTTGATGTCATTCGATACTGTGTCACGGAGTCAGCTACAGAAGGGGGGACGAGCCTTGCTAAACCAACATCACTGATCTTGCTTACATAATTGCGGTCAAGCAAAATGTTGCCAGGTTTCAGATCCCGGTGCACTAGAGGTTCTGGCTTGGTCTGGTGAAGAAAAAGGAGGCTAGTACCTACCTCTGCAGCTATGCGGAATCTTAGTTGCCAAGGAAGAACTGGAGTGTGTCCTCTTCGGAAGAGGCGATCATCTAAGCTCCCATTGGCCATGTACTCATACACTAGGCAGCCAAATTCAGGGCAGGCTCCAAGTAGAAGAACCATATTTGGATGCCTTATGCAGCTTAGAACTTCAACCTGCATCAGAGCAAATAAAAGGGGCATGAGAAAATCTAACCTTTTTGGGACTACTGTATGACTAATTGGATTTGGTTGGTATCGCTTTTCTTGAGGGGAGGGTGGTGGTGGTGGTGGTGTGGTGTCGTCAATATTGTATTATATGCAAGTAGCGAGACTCTGTAGTTCCGATTACTCATGTTTTGTTTGTTGAGCGCTGAGTAGTTTGGTCGAAGAAGGACACAAGCATTTACGAAGATGCTTAGTGGTCGTGAACCATGATGCTAGAATGCTACAGCACAACGTTAAGATTCTATTGTTCTGCAAGATAAACAGTTCACATATGTTCCCTAAATGTCTTCACATAGTGACTTTCTTTTGCCAAAGGAAGAATTCCTCTATTCGCATACCTCTTGCTGAAACTGTGACCTTCCTTGAGCAGCGTCAGGACGAAGAACCTTAATTGCAACCTGCGTGTGATCCAAGTAACACTTATATACCGGCCCGTATCCACCTTCCCCAATTTTACGAGACGCTGCAAAGTTATCTGTTGCTGCTTCAATCTCCTCTATTGTATACTTACGGTAGCGACAATCACTTTGTGCAAGGGCATCCAATACCTTCTTCTTCTCTTCAGCTTCTTTTAATGCTCTCCTTTCTGCATGGATTCTTCTCTGTGCCTCCCGTTCGGCAATCCTCTGTGCCTCTTCTGCAGCTTCAAGGGCTGCCTTACACTTTGCTTTTTCTTTCTCTGCAACGGCCAGTGCTGCTTCCTCAGCTAATCGTGCCTCTTCTATTCTTTGTTCTTCTTCTACTTTCCAGCGGTGAA
This sequence comes from Nicotiana knightiana, assembly GCA_005239525.1. Lineage (NCBI taxonomy): Eukaryota > Viridiplantae > Streptophyta > Magnoliopsida > Solanales > Solanaceae > Nicotiana > Nicotiana knightiana. The sequence continues at coordinate 13,256 of ML433449.1, forward strand.
GTTCCAATGCCTGCATGAAAGAACTTAGGCTAGATTCCAGTTTGCAAGAGGGATACTTTCCAATATATTCTGATACATTAATGTACTATACTTTGATAAGAAGTACCATGTTGTGGTCACATCAGAATTTTTCACCACCTCAAATTAATACCTTGTGCTTTGCTGAAAGTGCCTCCTTGCATGCTGTGCTGTACATGTCCATGGTCTGCTTGAGCTCCTGCTTGAGTCTTCTCATCTCTGCTTCAATGTCTTCCTACATTTAGAGTAAAATGTTTACCATGAATCTACTGTATTTGGTGGTAATAGTTGTAAAAGAAACCTTTCACTGTAACAACACCACCATAACAAAAGGAGGTGATGAAATACATTTTCTGGAAGCATGAGGATAAGTTCCAGCAAAAGACTTTTGACCAAGATGAGTTAAAGTTATAAAATCAATTTTGTGTTTGGTTGAAATGATTAGAGTTGCACCATATTTATTTTCCTTTATTTTTCTTGGGAAAGTTATAAAATCAATTTTGTGCTTGGTAGATTGCTTGTATGATATTGTATATCTAGTGTTTCTTGACAGATTTCCGCAGATATTACTGTACTTTGGATGTTGAAATGCATACCAGGTTGTTGGTTGATCCGTTGGCACTGTCAAAAGAATTTGATGAGAAGGCATTAACTTCAGATAACCTGGTTGCTGAGAATGATGATCCAAAGCTTAATCTGCTATCTGTTTCTGAGCCGTTTGAAAGCCGAGGAGCAGAAAATCTATTATCTGTGTCTGAGCTGTTTGAAAGCCGAGGAGGAAGACCCAAATCGTGACTGTCAGAGGAGATCGGAAATGTACGATCTGAGCTTGGACGGTTAGAGCTCACAAATGATATGTCAGATTCTGCCACTGAGAGGTCTCCATATGATCTGTTTACAGGTTTACCTCTGTTGAATGGGGACCTGTTGAAAGAGAGACATAAAAGTTGAGTTGTTCTATGCTAGTCAACCCTTTCGAGTAGTAAATTTTGCAGTTCCTCTTATATACTGCATAAAGTATTGTCCATTTCCTGATTGTCTGAAAAACTTACTTGATGAAATCTGAATCTTCAGTTGAACTTCGTGGTGCGTACGGTGACCTATCAGCCATACTTCCTGTTGAAATAGGACAGTGTAAACCTGTTTTAACAATATTATTGTTTTATTGACAGAAATTAATGCAATACGCTAGTGCAAAGCAGACCTCTTGAGTCGTTGCTTGGTGCATAACGTGCCTCAATGAAGCCAAGCTTAGCACCAAGAGAGGAGCTGGTCTGATTCTGCAGCAGGGAAGGGGGTGGATTGGGGACAGGAGCGGATGCATTACGTATTGATAGAACTTTTCCTTTCGCGATCACATAAACTGTACAAAAGCCAGGTGCAATCTTGGAGACAGAGCTTGGAACGTCCATCGTCTTGAATCTTCTGAGTCTAAGTGTTGTAAGTAGCTAGATATGGAATTGGTGAAGTCTACAGCTTATTGGGAATAATAAAAAGTACCTGCTAACGAAACCATTCCTTGATGCAGCTCCTACCACCAGATTCTCTGTCACATTGGCTGCAACATAGTCACTTATGGAATTTGCTATGTCTATGCCTTCGATTACAACTTCATTGACATGGATCTATGACAAAGAGAGAAACACTGATTCAGAAAATGAAAGAACGTTTGCAAGAACACGAGGAAGAATAATTGAGAAAGAGTGACTGAGTAAGAAATAGCATACACTTACATTCTTGCGGTTGCAGAAGCAACGGAAAGGTAAGAACAATTCCTTTGCTTGACTATCAGGATCACTTCTATATACTCTGGGAGTTCCGTCATTAACATCTGAGAAAGAAACGTTGTTCCAAGTACGTAAAAAAATGCTTTGAACGTGTTCCATCTTTTTTTTTGATTTAGTGGATAGTATGGAGTGCATGTTTAAAGCCAGTGGCAGATGACCAGTGGTGGAGGCAGGATCTCCATGAAGGGGGTTCAAAAATTATCTTTTGTTGCTAATGGGAATTGAACCTATGACCTTATCAAGATTTTGAACCCCCTTAACCACTAAACTACACTTCTGAGTTGTGTTAAGGGGGTTCAAAACTTAATATATCGAGGTAAAAAATAGATTTTGCCTTATATATACAATGTAATTTTTCAGCGAAGGGGGTTCGGATGAACCCCTTACGCCCCTGGCAGATGTAGGCTTTGGACAATGGGTTCAACTGAAGCCACTATTTTCAACTCGGAACATAGATGTGTACGTGAAAAAACAATAAAGTTTTAACAAATACCAAATTATGAACTCATAATTTCAGAAGTTCAGTGCTTAGAGAACTTTAGAGATTGAAACCATCAAGTTTAAATTTTGGATCCGACTTTGTCTAAAGCCAAGAAAGAGACCTTTTATCGACTAAAACTACTTCATATCATCTTTGTGGAGAAATTTACTTCCATTTTGGAAGTTATTGTTCCAATATTTGGGAAGAATTAAATCTGGGTTGGATTTCACACTCGTTGGGTTGTTGTGTATACAAGGATATAATGAAAGGTTTCATCCAAAATCAGAAATAAGATACTCCTTCCATTCCCGTTTTTTTTAAATATTTTACCTGTTTCCTTAGTTCGTTCAAAAAAGAACAATACCTTTCTGTATTTGAAAACAATTTAACTTTAAACTTCTCATTTTAACTCTTTAATGTTATGCTTTTGTAGCCACATAGATCTTTTGGCATGTTTAGGATGACAAGTTCCAAATCTTTTTCATTCTTTTACAATCCGCCCCCTATCAAACTATGCTACATAGATTGAGACAAAGGGAGGAGTGCCATCTAGATGAAAACTTTAGAATGGACAAGAAAAGTTGTGAAAGAATCTGAATGGATTGGCCCAACAAATAAATGCCAAATAGGATTGAAGAACAATGTGAATATGATTAGACTCAGAAAGGAGGAGAACAAAAGAACAATATTGTGTGCATAATATTACATGGACCAAAAAGAAGGAAAGATATAGAAAAACAATATATGTTGAAGGAGAAGAAAAAACCTGCATTAGGAAGGGAATTAGAAGGTCTGAGTTTAACATGGAGAAGAGTAACAGTTTTGCCTTTGCCAAGAAGATTATCAACTGCCCATTTTAATGCATATTGGCTTCCTTTATCTTTGTCTATTGCTACAACTGTTGTCTTCTCTTCCCCCTTTTTCTCTCCATTACTGCTCTTTTGGCTCATCATCCTATTCTGAATATAATCAATTCGGGGACCCCTTTTGAGGTCCCACCTTCCCTTTATGGTTTCCCTTTCTTTACTTTTTTTCTTTCAGAGAATCAAATTTCTCTCTCTCTCTCTCTCTCTCTCTATTATTTCAACATCTAAATGTATATATCTGTTTCTTTTGGAGGCTCTAGCAGATTTACCCATTTATCAAGCTCGTCCATATATTTGTTTCATCTCTTGTTACTTTATTTATTTATTTATTTATTAGTATTTTATTGCTATCCACTGACTCATGACATCAGACATAGAAATTATATCATCACACCTTGCTAGAGGGGCTATCAAGACTTTGCAGTTACCTTCTACTACAAATCAAAATTTTCTATTATTAATGCATTGTATAATGACAGGACCTTGAATTATTCATATTAAATAAATACGAAGTAGAAGAACCCAGATTCCAAATGAACAAATTCAAACTTGAAAAGGATCTTCCTTATTCTTGAAGAATGAGTGGCAAAGGGATTGATCAAGAACGATCTTTTGTTCTTCTTATATATAAGATCGTGATTGGATCCGCATATGTTTGGTAAAGAGAATAATCTTATCCTTTGAGAATAATCAAAAATGGACAGTGTTCAATTGGAACATGAAAACGTGACTAAATTGGTCCTAGTTACTCTTCGGGGCGGAGTGGAAGAAGGGAGGGATTCTCGAACGCGGAAAGGATNAAAAAATGGACAGCGTTCAATTGGAACATGAAAATAGTCTTAGTGAAGTTTTCAAGCCAATTGACATCACCGTCCATTTGCATTTTGAGTTTCTTCAATATTTATTTATGCTAACATGTGCCAATTACTTGGAAAGCGTATGACTACTTTTTATACACTCTCCAAGTGTAAAATTTGAACTCTTTTAAAAATTGTGTCTGCAAAATATGTGACAAAAGATAATAAATTAATTTGAAAAAGCCAAGGCTAGCTTAGGAGGGCAGCTAAGGGATGGTATTTGTGAAACAGTTATTTTTAATTACTACTACTTAGTAAAAGATAATATAAAGGAAGATAGTATTAAACATATATAATGTTTGTATTTTTCTTTCCTTTTTGAAAAATTTAACCAAGAAAAAAAGGAGAAAAAGAAAAAGAAAATTAGAGGAGTTTCTGGTTATCGAAGTAATATTGCCGTGAATATGGTACAGTGCATTTACCATGGAGGAATATATTTTCTATAGAAAATGGTTTTACTCATTGAGAAAAGGGAGACTTACCTTTTGTTATATTGGAACTTTAGTTGGAAAATTCTGTAGAAATATATATTATGGGCTTCATTTAGCAGGAAAAGAATGAGAGAAATTAAAAAATAGTCAGATTTACAAGTGGTCATTCAAAAACAACCACAGTTTCAAAAGTATAATATACCGGTCTAACATAATATATTGGAAGTTCATACACAGGTGCTTCAATCTCCAGTATATTATGCTGGAACTTTCCGCGTGTTGGAGTTCCAGCATATTCATACAAATGTGCACCGATCTCCAGTACATTATGCTGAAACTTTCCGTGTTGCAGCAAAGTAGTGGCTATTTTTCAGTGACTTTGAAAATACTGGCTATTTTTAAATAACCAGTCCGAAAACTGGCTAGCCCGTGCTATTTTTACGAAAAGAATTGTACTAATGGGTTTTGGCCGGACGATCAAAACTCTAGTTGTAGAAATAATAGATAGTACAGAAACCTGCTATAGTAATGCTGCGGGGTTACATCTAACTAAAACCATTATTAGTTAGGAATAGAAAGTTCAATTCAAGCAATTCAGTTTCCTTTTGACTTGCCTAGTTAATCAAAATGAGCCGAGCTCGATGTTAACATCAACTCAATGAATACATGACACGTGTATTCGATTATCACTCTTTAGTATGGTTTGATGTATACGATCATGAGGTCGGTTGGTAGATACAATAGTCTTCATCATGGTTCTCTGCTTCATCAGTAGTTGAGATACAAAGAAACAGCCTTTCAGCCTTTCATATGCAGCAGCCATTTTTGTAGCAGTAAACAACTTCAAACCCCTCTCCCTTTCTGCTGCAGCATTTCTTTTCCGTCCTCCCAAACCTCATACAACGCTTTCTTCAATTCCCCAACTGTAGGTGCAAATGTATACCCCATCTCTTTGCTCACAATGATAGAACCAGTAAAGCTTGCCAGTTTTGTCGCCATCACGGGCTTACCAACTAGGTTTTCTTCCAACGGGACTTGATCCAAACCTTGAGCTCTTAAAGTCGGGTGTACAAATATATCTATTGCATTATAGAAGCCTGCCAGTCGTTCTCTTTCCAGTGGTCCCAAAACCATCATATTTGATCCAAGCTCTTTGTATCGACCACCCCACGGACCATTTCCAGCTATTAGAACAATGACACTATCCCTGAATGTTGAGTTCTCCTTGAAAATTTGTTTTAAGGCTTCAAACATCAAATGGTGTCCTTTATCTGAACCAGCCTCCCAACTAACCCTAGGATTATGGACGACTTCAATTTATCTGCTCTGATACCAAGTTCTAACCTAAAATCATTGCCCTTTGAAATATCATGCTTGAATATCTCTTCATTGACACCATTTATAATGATATGCACGCGTTCTTCTGGGATCATATAGATCCTTTTTAGTACATCTCCTACATGATCACTCGTGGCGACGTGGTGAGCATAATTTTGGAAAAACTTTACCTCTTCAACAACCTTCATCATTTTACCAGCAAATGCAGATGATTGTGAATCTTCAGGATTTCGTACGAGTTCCTGTATAATATCAGAATGTATGGTCTCATAAGCAATTCCATGTCAGCTAACCGCTAGATTATTCAAGTTATTTGGTCTAGTAAGCTTGAGCCCTACACTCTCCGTATGAATCACATCAAAAGGCCTTGATGCAGTTGCGCTTTCTGTTAGAAATTGTTTCCAAGCAACAATTTGGTCTAGAGATCCAGAAGCCATAGGTCTCGAGAAGTGAAAATGGAGGTTGCTCATATTAAAGGATGATAATGAGTTAATGGAGGATGAAGACGATATTGTGAAGATATGAATCTCGTGGCGAGATAGAGTGTCAGCGCTTGTCGCTCCATTTCTCCAGCCTGATTTTTTTCTGGCCATTTCTTGACAAAGAGAGCAACTTTAAGGAGTCTTTGAGGTGGTTTTGATGAGTAGACGAGATTGTTCCAAGCTTTTGGGTATTTAAGGAGATTAATTGGTACGTTTTCTTTGTTCATTTGGACATGGTTTAGTACTGTCATCTGGACATTATGACAATAGCCATAGCCAATGAAATAAGACCAGTAGAGGAGAGGAATGGATGATAAGACCGAGAGAAAAACAAGAATGTAGAAGATCGGAAACTAGTGGAAAAAGTGGTTTGATGTTTTGCCATAACAGTTTAATATCAAGAAGAAGAAGAAGAAGGATATATAATCTTGGTGTATAATAGGAAGCAAGAAGAAATTAAAGTATCATCAATAGATCAAGCATGATTTTCGGAAATGAGATTTTTTTAATATTAAGTATATATCTTTTTTTCAGATCTAACACGGAGTTGCACATGATTGTGAGTTTACTTCAAAATATATATACTAAATTAATACTCGCAGTCGCAGATACCTAGAAATCCTCTATTTAAGTTGACCTTATTGATTAATGGATTTTGACCTGCGCAGATTTCTCCATTTGGGGAATTGTGCATTCCTCAATGTGTAATGTTTCTTCTCTTTGATAAAATACGAGTCCGGAACCAAAATAATGTCTTTTTGGACAAAAAGATCCTTAATAGGTGGTTAAAAAAAAGTTACAAAAGTATATATGACGCACTAATTCTGTGCGCTATATCTTAACAATAACTTTTGATGTTAAGGTATAGCACACAAAATTAGTGTGTTATACCCTGACACAAAAAACTTGCCCAAGTATAGCGCAGTGCTTTAGTGCGCTATACATATAGTGTTTTTGTTTTGCGCGCTATACCACCTTTTTTGGCGCCACCAATAATAACTGACATAAGAATAATTCAAATGCGTATAGCGCACAGAATTTGGGTGCTATACGTAATTTTTTTTTCTCGGCTAGCCATTTTCTATATAAAGATGTTAGGATTGTAGGAAAAATCATTCAAAAAATATTTTAAGTCTCGTTCAAATGTTGTTGTTGTTAAATTCTCCAGCATTTTTTCTGAAGAGCGTAGAATAAGGGTTTCATTATATTGGGAGGGCAAGGTTGTGATGGAGAATAACTCTGTCAGGTACAGTTTACCTGCACAGTGTCATGTTAAATTGCCACTTACAATGGAGTACGATAAATTGATATTGTTGTTATGCAAAAAAATGAGTGTGAAGAAACGTTCAGTGATACTTAAAGTAACTGGAAGATATCCGTATTTTGTCACTCCGCAAGGGGTTTTTTTTTTCTCGGAGTTTAACATCGACGATTGTTGATACCCAATTTTTCCTCAAATTATTTTTAAATTTGCATATATACCTTTAAAATCAAGTTCCATAATAATTGGTATTTTTCCATAATTTTCTCATATTTTATAAATTTATTTCTAATTTATCAAGTATTTTTATCTCTAATAAGTAATTGTAAATTGCATTACAAATGATTTCAAAGACATCTCTTGACTTAATACATTATTTTTGGTCTTGGTAAGATCAAATTATTTCACAATCGGCCAAATTGGCACCTTTTGGCTATAATTGCAATAATTTTGCAGTTATAGCCTAACCATATATTTTTATGCTATTTCTATCCAATAATTGGTCATTTATATTTTTTAATACTTATTAACCATTTTTATTTTATTTCTTAATCACCAATTTCATTCTTCTGATTATTAGTTATTTTAACTAATTTTAATTAAGCATTTAACATTTTAATTGAGTATTTAACCGCTAGCCACATTTTATTTACATTCTAGCCCCAATTAAACCCAAACCCACCCAATTAAACTAGCCCAAAACATCCCACCCCAGACCATATTATACCCGACCCAACCCCAAACCGATATGAGCCGTTGATCAAATTAGATCAACGACCCAAATTTCTATTACCTTAATTAAACCCTAGACTAACCCCCCGACCTCTCTCATTCTCACCGGTCCCTCATCTCTCTAACTCTCTCTCTCTCTAGTCTCTTCTTCTCCGATGAAGATGGCTCGTCTTCTCCGGCTACCTCTCTTGCCGGAAACCATGGGTCCTCACTCCTCTTAGCTTCATGGCTCCCTCCTGCACCAGGTATCACTGTCTGGAGGTCCTGAAGTGGTTCACCTCACCCCATGACTGTTCATGCCGTTCTCCTGCCATCCATGGCCGTCCGAGTAAGATTCTGTTATTTCCGGCTAGAACCAGTAGTTTCTAAGCCATTTCTCCTTCTCTTTGGGTTGTCTCTGTGAAATCCTAATTACTAGTCTCTGATTTTCTTAGATCTGTAACAGATCTTGGCATATTATGAGCCATTTTTGGTGTTTCCAAAGGTTGTTCCGTTTTCCCTAAAATGATTCTTCATCCTCAAACTAGGGTTTCATAACCCCTTTTTAAAATGGTTTTCCTATGATTCTTCATTGTTATCCTAGGATTTCTACTGTGTTTTAGCGATTTATTTAAGTCTCTCTCTTTATCTGAGTTGTTGTGTTAAAACCTAGTCTTTAGTCCTAAACCTTGAGTTCCTGATTTTGTCTCTTGTCACACCTCTTTTATGTCCCACAACCCTATTACGAGGTTGGTGAAGAGTTTTTCCAATTGAAGTGACGTTTTGAAAAAGGGATTATTTATTATTTAGAGTCGCCACTTGGAATTGAGTTTTAGTGTTCCAAGCCACCTTTTATCTTGAATCCCTTAACAAAGGATGGTTTGACTCTTAATTTATGGTCTACGAAAACAGAAGACTGAGTAAGGAATTCTGTTGACCGAGGGGAAGGTGTAAGGCACCCCTCGAGTCCCGCGGTTCTAGCACGGTCGCTTTATTGACTCATGTAAGGCTTAAATCAATTTTTAGCTATTCTTGTATTTTATTGATCATGGCTTATTTATTACCGCTTAATTAATTATTATATTTTTATTAGTTGTGTTTACCAAGATGCGGAACGCACACAAGGTACTTCTTTGAAATTAAATATTAAACCAAGGTACGGAATATACACATGGTTATAACATAATTACTTTTAAATCTAAAGGCATCGAGACGCGGAATGCGCACATGATCCTTTTATTATTTAAGCATATCAACCCAAGGTTCGGGTATGAACACATGGGCTAATATTTAAAGTACGTCTAAAATTTTCTAACGTATTTAAAGTATTCCATTTATTTTGTCTCTTTCATATTCGATATATATATTTGTATATTTTATTAATATTTTACTTATTTGCAACGAGTCCTCAATTAGTTCGTTATTCATCTTGCTACAAAAAAAAATAACCACTCTTCTTGTTTTGTTGTTATCAAAATATTGAAAAGATTAAAATGACATTATTTAATGAAATTATGACTAAAATAAAAGAAGGTTTAATAAAAACTACTTAAATGAAATTCTTGGACAAACAGTACAAAGGAAAATAATCATTCTTGTATAACACTCAAATTAGTAAATATGCACGTGAAACCTAAAAAAAATAAAATTGGAATCATAGTATTCAACTGACTTTTGAATCATACCGCACATTCTTATTTAATTAAACTAAAAATTAATAGTCTTAAATGTAATTGAGCAAGAAAATAGAATGATATAAATATTTAAACATGGACAACACTTAAAATCAAGAAATATGGCAAACAATCACAAAA
>ML433449.1:25757-61927 GCA_005239525.1 Nicotiana knightiana
GGGATTAGTGTCTTTCACTGATCTCCTATGGTAATACATTACTGATTTTGACATATGAGTTATTCACATGCCTTATTTGATTGATTCTATTGTTAATCGATTCTTATAGACCTTTCCTTAATTAGATTTTCTGAACCTAGACTAATTACTTGTTCTATATGCTGAAATTATTTCCCTATGTGGTATTCCAGTCATACGTGATACTTTCCCTAATTGGTGCTAATTTCCTGAGATTTGAACCTCACTCGAGAGTTTCTTGCTGGTTTCCATCATTCCCTGCCTTATTTTTCGTAGTTGATTATGCTAATTCTTATGACATTCCTTAATTAATATGTTATGTACCTAGCCTAATTACCTGCCCTATTAGGAGGAAATGCATGTCTATAGAAGTTCTGTCCTGCAGTATTCCTCTGTGAGTTATAATTGGTTCTAAACTTGTTGCTTCCTGGTCCATTGACATTCAGAGAGGTGGACTCCATGACTAGGAGGTTGTTTGGCCTAATTTCTCTCTGCTTTTCCTCCTGGATAAGGATGGAGAAGGCCTGTGCAATACTAGGCAAGGGGTTCATCATCAGAATGCTTCCCCTAGCCACTGTGTAGACTTCATTAGGTCCCATTAGAAATTGAATTAACCTTCGATCTTGTTCTGCCTTGTACAAATTTGCCTTGGCACCACAGGTGCACTGACACCCACACTGAGCATGTGCGTTCAAAGTATTAAGCTCCTCCCATAGCTTTTTCATCTTGGTGTAGTATCCAGTTATGTCTAGGGTTCCTTGATTTATGTCATTAATTTCCTTTTGTAACTGATAAAGTTTTGCTCTGTTGTCTGATCATACCTATCCTCTAGCTCTTGCCACAACTCCTTTGCGTCACTCACGTACTGTAAACCATCAGCCAAATCCTTTGAGAGCGAGTTTAGAATCCACGAAGTCACCATATCATCACACCGTGCCCACTGGTTAGAGCCCTGTTCCAACATTAGGTTTCTTACATTTTCTTGTGATAAATCCGACCTTATTCTTCACGGAGAGAGCCCTATGAACACCTATCTTCCAGGATCTATAGCTGGTGCCGTCAAATATCACCAGTACCAAAATTGTTCCAGCACCTTCCGACGGATGCATGTATAGTGGATTAGTTGAATCTAAAATTGTAGCGGTGTCTCCAGCCATGAGATGAAGCAGAGAATGTCAGAAATCTGAATTAATTGAAGATTGAGAGTGTGCGAATCAACGAATCACAGAAAAATTATGGACTGAAATTTTTTTGGAAAAACTTCCGATCTGTGATCTCAAATCGGATGAGAGAAGCGGAGAAAGAGAATAGAATGTGAGTTGGAACTAGATCAGAGGTTAAGAACTCCACTCTGATACCATGTTGAAGATGGAGGTCAATAATCCATAGACCTCCATTGATGAGCTCAGAATGAGCTTCAGAGAATGTTCTAGAAACGAGAGGAATTGGGAAAAATGAAAACTGACTTTATTATCTCATGTTTGAACAATATATATATATATGTGACTAAGAGGAAAAATGAAATGATTACTAACTACAAAAATGCCACTACTACTAACTCAATCACTTAGTTAACTAACTCAACTACACACCTATAAATACATCAATTATTCCCAATACCCTTGAAGAAGATCTAAAAAACCCCATAAACTCTTGGGATATTCACAAAGAGATTAAAATATGGCCGGATACTTCTTGACAATCAAATAGTTCAAGAAGCTGGAGATCAAATACATCTTTAGGAGGTCCGCATCATCCTACATTCGAGAAATACGCTGTTTCAGTCCTCGAATCACGAAGATAAACATGAGAGAAGAATCAAGGGAGAAACATAATTGTACTCACAATTGATTAGTAACAATATTTTTCTCTTATTTTGTGATTGCAGTTTATTATTTGCAAATATGTATATATAAGTAAAGTATTATGTTTTTGTAAATACATTAAATTTTGAACACTTTAACACAACTAAAAAAATGTAGCTTAGTAATAAAAGGTGTTAAAAATATTGACATCCGTGGTTTCGATGCTTTCTTTCAGCATTTGTACACACTCTTTTGGTTAAAAACAAAGTCAGTTTGACTGGAAACTTTTCAGAGCTTCATGACTTTTAAAAGTCTGTGTAACTTTTACTTTTTTTTTTTGGTTGGTAAATAAAGAATTTTATTAACCAAAATTGAGAATATATACAGCTCAAAAAAAAAAAAGAAGAAAAAACACAGCAAACTAGCTAATTCGCACTACACTTGACATGAAGCCCCAGTTTAGGAATCTACTAATTCAACTACTCTCCTATTCTCATATTTTGCTGACCTTAGTATCTGGTTACTGGGTAGAATTTTAATCTTTGATGTGTACAATTGTTACTTCTATCTAATTTAAGTGTTTTTATGATTTAACTAAATATGTAATCTATACTCTTAAAATGGTTAAGGACACGTGGCACTAATCAGAGACTCAATTGAGAATTACTAGAGCAATATCTACTAGAGTTAATCCTGACCCCATCATATCAAAGCATTTTTAAGTCTGATAAAATTTGAAAATTAATGCCAAATCACACGTATAGATTTGCAACCTATGCGGTAATTAATTAATTTTTTTTAACTCTTCCTTCCTCTTCTCCTAACCAAATGGTCAAATTCTTGCAGATTTCTGTCATTATCGTATGTAATATGAATCGTTACGAAACAAACAAACTAATTAGAAAGAGAAATCCTCCCTAATGTTTTCTTGTGAGTATAAAATTTTTATAATGGCTATGCTGAGCAACCCAAAATATAATAAGCCTGATGAAATTTCCAAAAAAAAATAAAATGAAATGAAAAAGTAACTAGCTAAACTAGATTAATCAAGGATAATTTACATATTGACTTGCTTTAGTTGAATCGCAAAAAGAAAAACAGTGAAATACTTTTTCTATCACTTTTTTTTTTTTTTTTAATTTTTAAATATTATTTGTTTTGTTCAGTGGCTATATAACTATCCCCAACCATAAAAAATCAACCTTATATATACCCCGCAAGCATGCATCAAAACAAAATAAAGTCGAATCCCATTACGATGAAGAAATAAAAATGCCTTTAACGTACAGTTCAAGTGTTGAATGAGAGTTGAGAAAAGTCATCAGATAATCCTCTAGAAGAACGCATATCAGCTTCACTTGCATAAGAAGAGTAAAAATCATCATCCCCTTCTCTCTCTTTTACTTCCTCAATTCTCTCCATTGCTTCCTTCATATCAAATCTCTTATCCATATCAAGCTCACAACAACTCAATCCTATCTTCAATAACTTCATCATTTCCCCCTCAGAATTCTTTATTCCTCTCATGTCCGTTTCGAATACATCTACATTTGATGAATCCTCGTTAACAACTGAACGTACCCACGTCGCCAAATCAGTGTCGCTTCCTTTGCCTTGTTGCAAGAAATTAGACGGGAATTTCCCCGTTAGGATCTCGAGTATTAAAACTCCGAATGTCCATACGTCAGTTTTACGTGTGATTCGGCCACTGTGCTTGAATTCGGGTGATTTGTAAGCAATCATGTGTTCTTGAGCATGCTCTAGGTTTACAACTGGTAGTAAGGCGTAGTCTGTGAGCAGTGGCTCGTTGGATTCGTTTAGAAGAACGTTGGAGGATTTGAGGTGACCGTGGGGTGCTGTCAAGCTTGGAAGCTCGTTGTAGAGGTATAATAGTCCTTTGGCTACTCCCTTCACTATTTTTAACCGAGCTGCCCAATCCAGGTTTGGTTGCCCACGGGATTTGTTTCCTGATAAATATTTAGAGACATAAATAAATAAATAAATATACAAATGTTCTTTTTAGAAGTCTAAATTTGTAGATGAAATGGTCAAAAGATTCAATCACGATTCTCAGTTCAAGTCTAACCACCACTTGTAATCAAAGAATTTTTTTTTTCATGGCTATTGAAAAAGAATCAGAATCATATATGAGGGATTAGTTGCAGATATAATTAAGCAAATAAATATGTATTTTTTTTTTAAAGATTAATGTTTTTGGCTGAGACGATCATATAATTCATCATATTACAAGGGCCAATTTGGCATTAGGCTTGAATCGATTATTGACCGGAAAAAGCGATTCCTATGTAGATTCATGTCCTGACCTACCTTAGCTAGAAGAAAATATTATAGACACCAACTAATTAATCAAGGCTCAATTTCAATACTCCAGAGGTTCAGGTGAACATTTCTCAGAGGGTGTTTGGATGGGCTTAAATTTAAGTACTTTTTTTTTATTAAATGGAGTGTTTGGCAAATAAAAAAAAAAGCTGCTTAAAAAAAAGCCAAAAGCAAAAGTAAAAAATTTCTTCTTTTTTTTCTACACCCCTCCCCACCCCCACCCCACTCCCGCACAAGAAAATTATTTTTTTTACTTTTTTTTTTATTTTCAAATTATCGTTTTTTTCTGTACCCCACACCCCTCCCTCCAAGAAATTTTTTTGTATTTTACTTTTTTCATAATTTTTAAATTTTTATTTTCTTTCCACTCCCCCCCCTCCTCCCGGAATTTTTTTAAATATATTTTCAGTTTTTTTTTTAATCTTTCTTTTTTAATATATTATACTTATATATAATTGCTACTCCTGTAATTATTTCCTTTATAATGTTAACAACTTTAGAGATATTTTTGTCTTTTTAATAGGAAAAAGTGCTTACCAGCACTGGTTTGCCAAACACTTCAATAGCTTTTTTTAAGCTTCAGCACTCTTATCCAAACATGCAACTGCTTATTTATAAAATAAGTTCCAGCACTTAAAAACTATGCTTAAAAGCCACTTTCTTCAAGCCAATCCAAACGGGATCATTTGTATCACAGCAAGTACGTATTGTTGGATATTGAGTTTGGGTCATGGGTCGTCACCCGCCAATATGGACCCGACCCGACCCAGTAAAAGAGACGAGGTTAAAAAGTTACCGAAGGAAGTTACTCATCAGTTACCACACCCACAATTACTTCTACCCCTATTGTGAACGTGTGGGAGTGGGATTGAAGTTTTTAACTTCTCCTTAACAGATATAAAGAGGATTTCTCTTCTTCAAAAAAATACAGAGAACAATTTTGTCTGCATCACCCAACATAACACATTTACAAAGAGGAAAGACATTAAAACTTTGTTTCCTAGTTATTCATAGTAGATTTTGGGCAATTGTGTTGGTAACAATTACAACGACTTTCGCTACGCGTAACAAGATGCACACAATTTGTTATCGTAACACTTATCAAAATAATACAAGCATAAAGTACGTACCATGAAGATGAACAGCGAGGCTGACATTGTTGACATATTCGGAGACCAAAAGCTTTTCCTCCTTCCTATAATAGAAAGCGACAAGAGGAAGCAAGTTGTTATGACTCAATCTGCCTAGCCTTCTCATATGCTCATGAAAATCTTCCTTGCCTACATTATTCATTTGCCTAAACCTTTTGACAACCATAACAGGTCCAGTGCTAAGTGCAGCTTTATAAGTTGATCCAAATACTCCACTACCCAATATTTCAGCTGACGCCTTCAATAAATCTGGCAAGTCAAATTTCTCCGTATCATCTATCAAAAATTGAATTTTTTGAGCTTGTTCAGGTCTCTTTCCGCCCTCCGGAGAACGGTCAGGAGCCACTATTTGGCCCTGTTCCATCTTATCTAGATCTGCCGAGGGTGCCTTCTGGTGAGTGGCGCCCCCGGGTGAATTGTTAGCTGTGCCTGATCTTGCTTCCGTTTCAGGCGTCTGCTTGCGTTGGCGAAGGATGACGATAACAACAATAATTGCAGCTATTGCCGCCGCCACTGCGATCACCACCAATATAATTGTCCAAAGAGCTATCTTTGGTTCACTCGTGCATTTCGATAATGGCCCATCACAAAGATCATTACCTATTTTATTAAAGGAATAAAATGGAGAATCAAATATAATTTCACGCATATATCTTTAACCAATACATTATAATCTTCATTAGAACATCATTTGGATGAAAATGAGGATATAGCTCATCAGATGAAATTTGTTGGGTACAAGATCATGAGATGTAAAACATGCACTAGTTAACATTTTAAGAGTGGTGAAGGAAGATTTCATAAATGCCTATAGTCTGTGCCGAAGACAAGATTTTCACAATGGGAATTCAAAAAAATAAAAAATAAAAAAGTAAATACGCGAAGAAACCGAAATACAACATCTAATATGGTACATAATTTTTTTTAGACCTTATATTTTCTTTGTAATTTTCTGATAAAAGAGGTTCGGATGAACCCTTCTGGCCTTCTAGCTCCACCCATGCGACTATATCATATAAGGACTTACAATTGCCAAATATAGTTCCACAATCTAAATGGCATTTACTTCTCATCTCATTGTAGCATGCAATGACAATTATGGCAGTTCAATTAAGAAAACAGAGGAAGGAACAATTTAGTCACGTTGTTGGGAGTAAAGAAAAATCAGACACCTTGAGTTTGCATTCAGACGAAATAATTTAAGCTTAAGATTCATTTTAAAGTAGGACAACATGTTAGTTAGCTAGATGATTTAAGTTTATTTAACGGACACATATCACACATTTTGTTAGTTTGGTAAATATCAGGTGTATGTAAGTTATCGCAATGTACAGAAAAAAAAAAAATTTACCTTCAAATGACGAAGGGTTGAGACTAGAAAGGCCACGAGGAATGGGACCCACAAGAGAATTGTTGGAGAAGTTCATATCCATAATCCTGTCTTGATTAAAATCAGGTAATTGGCCTTCAAATTTGTTATTTTCTAGCCTCAATTCCGTAAGCTTAGGCAATTGACCGAAAATGGAGGGTACTTCTCCTGTGAATTGATTGTTAGCAATATGAAACTTCTTTAACCAATGCATCCCTTCAAAAACACTATTGTCAATTTGGCCAGAGAATTTGTTGTTTGAAAAATAAGCAGTTTTCAATCCCGCAAGTTTACTCATAATTGGCAAAGGGCCTTCGAAATTATTGTTAATGAGACTAATGGTTCTGAAATTGGCCAATTCCTTAAGAGCGTCCACATCGATAGTACCACTTAATCCCTTATTCTCCAACCGCAAACCGAAAACGAATCCGTTTTCACAAATGACATTTTCCCAATTGTTGTTATCCGTCTTTTTATCGCAAGGTGGTACGTCGGCATTCCAATTGGAAAATGCGTCATTTTTCGACAAGGACTTACTGAACCTTAACAGAATCTCCGCTTCCGAACTTCCCGAGGAAGCGGAGACAACAGCCGCGGCAAGCAACACGGTGAGGAGGAGAAGGTGGTTGTGCTGACGATGATGGCGGTTGTGGTTGCTGTAACGGTAAGCCGCCGACATTGCATAGACTAGGAGTGGGGGTGCGCACACTTATGGGTGCGCGCCCTTACACAGGGCTGCTACGAATGAGAAATAATAATATGGCTTACGCTGTAAGCTGGGCATGAAGAAAAAGTTTCAACATTATCTCAAGGGAAAGGGATTAATTGTGTGGGAATGCATGGGAAGCTCAAAGGGGAGGAGAGAGAGAGTGTGTTTGAGAGGTGATAAGAGTGAGGTTGGAGAAATGGACAAGTGGAAGTTGGGAGCTCAAGTTGACAATGTCTTCTATGGTCTTGCCTTATTTCAGTAAACTACGCTCTGCCTTTGAACTCTAATATAATTTTAAACACTCCACTGCCTCCAAATTCTACCTAGAGATCGAGCCTAAGCCATGCCAACAAATATGTGCCACTAGCTCGAATTAATATTAAATGAGCACAAAGATTTATTATACTTTTATTTCTTTTCCTATCTTACAGCTTCTCGAATATATAGTGTTCAGGGGCATATGTAGTATTAAGGTGATGACTCGATTGAACCCATAACTTTTAATGCATGATATACGTTTATGTATAAATATCTACTAAAATTGTAAGAAATAGTAGATATATATGAACTGATAACTTTAAAAGTATAATGCGTTCAATGCTAACAAATTTAAAAGTTGAATTCATTGAGTTTAAATCTTGGATCCACCTCTGATTGTGTCTTGAGAAGATAGAAGCAAATCATGATATTGTTTACCCGTAAAGCGATATAGTTGAATTTAAAACGTGGTTTATAGGAAAATAAGAACATAAATAATATTATCAAAATAACTTAAAGAAAAATACAAGCATGCTTATGGACTTAGCTTCTCCTGAAGCGATGGTAAAAACGATATCAAGTGCAAAATAAAGAAAGTAGATTGATAGAACCCGCTTCACCAAAAAATAATACTGTGTATATGTATAAATTAGGATTAAAGCTGTGTAAATTTTGTATAAATATTTATTTGAACCCACTTGACAACTATTGTTTTACGACTAAAGTTATATACTTCTAAGATTGAACCAACTTGCACAAAATCCTGGGTCCGCCACTGATAACAATTGATCATTAACATAGAGATTTTTTGCAACGACTGCTCATTAAATGTTATCTTTTTCAACGAGTGTCTTCCTTTCAAATCTTTGTTCTCAGTTCCAATGCCTTTAAAATTTATTTAACACCGGTCACATGTTTATATTCGGTACCACCTAGTTGCTGATTCATATCATACCAGTCTTCAGTTTTACGTGTCAACCCATAGAGCGTTCACTTGGCATTAATCAATTTTACCTTATATAGATAGTCCCCATATTTTCCGGTGACAATACTTTGGTATTATCGGGAAGTAGATAAAACCTCTTTTCTTAGCGGGTAAGTTTCTGAATGGTTTTTGACACTTGAAAGGACAGACATCTCCTTGCATTTAATGAACCTAACATGTGTTATTCCACGTTTCACCAAATATTTTTGCCAGTTTTCAAGGTAATCATGACCATGAATTCTGTTTCCTATAAACTTCTCCACTACCTTTCACTTTTCTCTTTCACTTTTACAAATCCTTCTTCATCGAATTTTCTCAGAATTCAACTGCAAAACCCCACTTTCTCAGTTAAATCTTCTTACCCAGATTTTCAACAATGTTTCCTACTTCTTTTGTCCCCGAAACTCTAGCATTATCATCGATGGTGGCCCTAAAAAGAACAAAACGAAGGAAGTCGATGTTGAATCCTAGCCTCCTACCGTTAACCTATCATAGCTCTTCAGTTTAACTTCCAATAAAATGTTCAAGTTCAAAAGGAAATTATCAACCCCCATAATGACAAAAACTGGCCTGTCTGTAAGTATCCTTCTTCCATTCGCCCTGTTAGCATTCCCGTCATGAAGGAAGATTGTGACTGGAATATGATCGAAATATGTTCCCCCAATGAGGTGGAAAGGGTCACCTTTAGCAAACTAGGGTTCATGTGTGTTTATTGTAATGACCAGGCCGGTCGTTTTATGTATTGTAGCCCCGTTTCCCTATTTATTGTTTCTTCTATGTTCATTTGTGATTATGTGACTTGCCGAGGTGGTTAGTTTTTTTCTGGAGATGATTCGAAGTGAGTTAGGATACTAATTCCCAAGGTTAGAATCTTAATTTAGAAGAGTTGACCGGAGTTTGACTCTTGTGTAGACGACTTCGGGGTGGAGTTTTGATGATTTTGATAGCTTCGTATGATAATTTTGGACTTAGGCGTATGTTCGGATATTGATTTGGAGGTCCATTGGTTGGTTTGAGGCTTTTTGGCGAAAGTTGGAAAGTTGAAAAGTTGAAGGTTTGAAATGTTGAGAGGTTTGACTGAGAGTTGATTTTATTGATATTAGGTTCAGATTTTTCTTTCGGGAGTTAGAATAAGTCTATTGTGTCATTTGGGACTCGCCTGAAAAATTTGAGGTCATCCAGAGTTGATTTGATATGGTTCGGCATTAGTTTTAAAGTTCTGTTGACCCATGTCACTGCATAGTTTTGAAGATTGACAAAAGGCTGACCAGTTGAACCAGGTCCGTCAGAGCACACATCTTGAACTAACTAGGTGGCACATGAACCGTATATGCTTAGGAGATATTTTGAATATGAAATATCAATGAACCAAGAGATTGTCTCCTAATACGAAAAGGTTGCAAACTGATCTGATTAATTGAAGACGAAATCAGCAAGGAAAGTAACAAAAGAAAGGAAGTTGAGTTTGATTTGAATTGGTTCACCCAGGTAGAGTTGAACTGGAATTGGAAGACAAGCTCAATGACTGACTTTATAAATACTTGATGTATTTCTGCTGGAATTCAAGACACACAAAGCTGATGTGAATCAAAATCTGAAAGCAAAATTCCCAAAGTTATTTTTGCTAGCAGAATCGTTGTGCGATGCAAATGCTATAATTCAACTAGAAGAACCAGTTCCATCTGATTGTTTATTGAGTTTAGTTGATTGTAGTAGGAGTTTTTAATATTGTATCTTTCAGCTTTCATAGAAGCAATTGTAATAGGTACGTATTGATCAAGTTAGAGTTAACTTGAGGTGTGTAGAAATTAGCTAGGGGCTAGTTACTACAAAGGATTAGAGTTAATCCTTAGGATTACAAAAGAGTTTATTTTGTAAGTCCGTTTGGCTCAGAGTTTTTAGTGAAGAGTTGAGCAAATCCTACTGAGGAGTAGGTCATGGTTTTTTCACCTTTTGAGCAAGGTGTTTTCCACGTAAAAATATCTGTGTTTTTACTTTACTTCTTTTTATTATTCCGCATCACTAGTAGTTGGAACACGAAGAAGAACCAGGTTCTTCTACTGAGACAACACCCAAAAATTGGGTACCACACAAAGTAACCTATCTTCTTGTGTGGTATTGAAGTCTAAAACATCAGTTGGTATCAGAGCAGGTTATCCTTGAAAGGCTAACACCTTGGAGAAGATCAAGATGAGTGCACCATCTGGAAATTGGGAAGGTCAATCAACTGCAAGGCCACCACTCTTCAATGGCTAGTACTACTCATGGTGGAAAAATAGGATGAAGGATCACCAAATTGGAGAAGACTATAAACTCTGGGACATAGTCACTGATGGTCCTCTAGCTACCATGATGAAGACTGCTGAAGGTATAGATATACCAAAGACTAGAGCCGATTGCACTGCTGAGGATTTAAAGAAATGGGAGAAGAATGCAAATGCCAAAAAGTGGCTAATATGTGGACTAGGTCCAGACGAGTACAGCAGAATCTAAAGTTGCACCACTTCCAAAGAGATTTGGGACACCTTGAAAGTAGCCCATGAAGGAATAACTCTGGTAAAAAGGTCAAGAGGTACTCTACTATACTCTCAGTATGAAAAATTCACTATAAAAGAAGGAGAGACTATTCAAGAGATGTACACAAGGTTCACAACCTTGACTAATGAACTGAAATCTCTTGGAAGATCATTCTTGAAGAGGACAAGATTGAGAAGATCCTAACAAGGGTCTTGCCTATTTCTTAGGAAAGCAAAATCACTGCTATCCAAGAATCTAAAAATATGGCAACCCTCAGATTGGATGAGCTAATTGAAAACCTCACTGCCCATGAACTGAGAAGGCAGACAATGAAGATGGATGGTCCAAATAAGGAGAGGAGTCTAGCCCTAAGAATCACCGAGGGAGAAAATCTGGAAGAAGATGAGATGGCCATGATCACCAAAGAATTCAGAAACTTTCTCATGAGGAAGAAAGACATCTCTAGAAGAGGAAACTACAACAAAACAAAGGCTCCAGAAAGACCAACCAACGAGGGATGCTATAAATGTGGTAAGACTGACCATCTCATTAAAAACTGTCCTCAGTGGGAAGTAGAGTGGAAAAAGGAAAGATATGAGAGAAGGAACAGGAGGAAGGAACAGGTTCAACCCAAGACAACCACAACAAAGGCTATGGTTGCTGCTTGGGGGGAAAGTTCAGATGAAGAATCAGAAGATGGGGAGACTGAAGATCAGGCGCTCATGGCAATTGGAGAATCTGACAAGGAATCACATGAAGAACCAGAGGTAAGTATCTCTCATCTTAAAAATAAAGTAAAGTTCCTATCTAAGGAAAAACTCTCTGAGTTGCTACTTGATTTCATAGATGATTCTGAGCAAACAACCAAAGAAGGATCAACTATCTAAAGAATGTGTAATGCTAAAAGCAAAATGCATAAACCTGGAAATCAGAGTCAGTGAATCTGAAAAGAAAAACACTGACTTGTTGAACCAGGTTCATCCTCTTGAAACTGAGATTCTAGAACTAAAATCTGAAAACTTAAAGCTAAAGCTAGGATCAAGTAAAAAGGTTGTTGATCATTCTCATATCATGTTAGAATAAAACATAGGAAAATTGAAAGATAAGATGTACGCCAAGGACGAACAAATAAGAACTCTTAATGAACAACTTGGCAAAGTCAAACATGAATTAGATCGAACCTATAAATGGAATAAATCCTATGACGCCTTGATATGGCTTCAAGAGGATCATAGTAGAAACATGAGAGGGATTGGCTTTGGAAGTCAATTTCCCAAGTGGGATCCCAAGAACAAGTATCTCACTCTTCCTGAGAATAAAATCTGCACCCATTGTGGTAAGACTGGGCACTACAAATATGAGTGTACTGCAAAAGAGCAGGCCAGTCGAAAAAATGAGAGGTTTGTAAAAGAAAAAAATTGGATGCCAAATTGGGCTAGGAAAAATTTGATTCATCCATTCTCTCATAGAAAAGGACCCAAACTAGTTTGGGTTCTTAAGACTAACCTTTGATTCCTTTTGTAGGTTCAAGTGAGAGGAGGCAACCATATTTGGTACTTGGATAGTGGCTGCTCAAAGCATATGACTGGGAACATGGAACATTTTCTTTCACTTGAAAGTCTCAAAGGATGAAATGTCTCCTTTGTAAACGGGAATAAAGGTGAAATCATTGGTGTTGGTAATGTAGGTAAGGATGATACACGATCTATTGAACATGTGTATCTAATAGATGGCTTGAAACATAGTCTGATTAGTGTATCACAACTATGTGACAGAGGTAACCTGGTTGCTTTTACTTCCACAAAATGTTTTGTGATTAACCTGCTTACTGACAAGATTGTTTTGCGGGGAAAAATAATGAATAACATCTATGTCATAGATTTGTCCACATTGTCTGAAAATGAACTCGTTTGTCTAAGTGTGTTGGACAGTGATCCCCTTATGTGGCACAAACGACTTGGTCATGAAAATCTAACCCATCTTAATAAACTAGTCTATAAGGACTTAGTGGTAGGACTTCCTAACATTAAGTTCAAGGAGGACAAAGTTTGTGAGGCATGTGCCAGGGGGAAACAGGTAAGGTCCTCTTTCAAAAGTAAGAAAATGGTCAGTACCACTAGGACGTTGGAATCGGTTCATATGGATCTATGTGGTCCTATGAGAACTTTAAGTAGAGGTGGTAAGAGATATGTGATGGTACTAGTTGATGATTTTTCAAGGTTCACTTGGACTTTATTCCTGGCATCTAAGGATGATGCATTTTATATGTTCACCTCATTTGTCAAGAAAACTCAAAATAAATTGGGACATCAACTGTCATCAATAAGATCTTACTATGGTACTGAATTTGAGAATATTAAGTTTGCTGAGTTCCGTGATGAACATGGTGTTAATCATAACTTTTCTTATCCTAGAACCCACAGCAAAATGGGGTTGTTGAAAGGAAAAATAGAACTCTTGAAGATATGGCAAGAACCATTCTCCTATCTAGCAAACTACCTCACAGCTTCTGGGCTGAAGCAATAAATACTGCTTGCTACATAATCAATAGATGCATTACTAGACCTCTAGTAGAGAAAACTCCCTATGAATTACGTAAAGGGAAAAACTCCAACATATCCCACTTTAGGGATTTTGGATGCAAGTGTTTTGAACACAATAATGGCAAAGATTCCCTAGGAAAATTTGACCCCAGAAGTGATGAGGGAGTATTCTTGGGATATTCATCACATAGTAAAGCTTATAAAGTGTATAATAAAAGAACTATGTGTGTAGAAGAAAGTATACATGTTGTCTTTGATGAAACTAACATTCTTGCTGAGAGACAGGAACCTGAAGATGAGGAGCTTGGACTGGTAAGAAGCAGTGATCACACTGAAGCAAGCATGAAAGGTGGAACAGGTGATGGACCAGGTTCAACTACCCTAAGCATCATGACATGGGGAACTATACATATGCAACCTGGCCCTGATCCTGCTCTACAGCAACAAGATATCATGGAATCATCTAGGAATGAACAACTGGTACTTAAGCCACACAGATATCAGAGTTCTCACCCTCTTGAGATCATCATAACAAATTTGGCATTTGGAATCAAGACAAGATCATCCTTAAAAAATCTGTGTGCATTTCATGCCTTTCTATCCATGATCGAACCAAAGAACATTGGGGAAGCCCTACAAGATGCTGATTGGGTAAATGCCATGCAAGAAGAGCTGAATCAGTTTGAAAGAAGTCAAGTATGGCACTTGGTACCCAGGCCACTAGACAGATCAGTGATTGGCACCAAGTGGGTCTTCAGGAACAAGCTCAATGAGGATGGAACTGTTACAAGGAATAAGGAAAGATTAGTTGTTCAAGGATATACTCAAGAAGAAGGAATTGACTATGATGAGACCTTTGCCCCTATGGCAAGACTGGAGGCAATCAGACTTCTTATAGCATTTGCTGCACACATGGAATTCACTCTTCATCAAATAGATGTTAAGAGTGCCTTTCTAAATGGCTATCTGAAGGAAGATGTATTTGTCAAGAAGCCTCCAGGTTTTGAAAGCAAGGAGTCACCTGACCACGTATACAAACTCGACAAGGCTCTATACGGTCTCAAACAGGCACCAAGAGCATGGTATGAAAGATTATCAAAATTCCTGCTAAAACATGGGTACAAGCGAGGAAAAATTGA
This sequence comes from Nicotiana knightiana, assembly GCA_005239525.1. Taxonomy (NCBI): domain Eukaryota; kingdom Viridiplantae; phylum Streptophyta; class Magnoliopsida; order Solanales; family Solanaceae; genus Nicotiana; species Nicotiana knightiana. Next base: position 40,592 of record ML433449.1, read on the forward strand.
TAGTACTTTGTTCTTAAGGGAAAAAGGTAAGGATCTTCTGGTTGTGCAAATATATGTGGATGATATCATATTTGGAGCGACTTTTGAGAAATTGAGCAAGGAATTTGCTATGCTAATGGGAAATGAGTTCGAGATGAGTATGATGGGTGGGCTAAACTTTTTCTTAGGCTTGCAAATTAATCAAAAACCAAATGGAACAATGATCCACCAACAAAAGTATGTGAAAGAATTTCTCAAGAAGTTTAAAATTGAAGACTCAAAAGAAATAGACACTCCCATAGCCACATCTACAAAATTGGATGCGGATGAACCTGGTTCATCTGTTGATCAGAAGCTTTATAGAAGGATGATTGGGTCTCTATTGTATCTCACTGCCAGTAGACCTGATATTGTGTTCAGTGTGGGATTGTGTGCTAGGTTTCATGCAAATCCAAAGGAGTCCCACATCACTGCAGTAAAAAGAATTTTGATATATTTGAAAGGCACCACTGATTTATGCCTTTGGTATCCTAAAGGTAGTAATTTCGACCTTGTAGGATATGCTGATGCTGATTATGCAGGATTCCTGGTTGACAGGAAAAGTACTTCAGGTATGGCTCACTTTTTGGGTTCATGNTTGTGTCTTGGGCAACCAAGAAACAAAATTCAGTAGCCTTGTCTACTGCTGAGGCTGAATATGTGGTTGCAGCCTCATGCTGTGCCCAGTTGTTATGGATAAATCAACAACTCATGGACTTTGGTATTGATGTGGGATGCATTCCTATATTTTGTGATGACACTAGTGCTATTAGTATGACGAAGAACCGGGTCCATCACAAAAGTATTAAGCACATATATGTTAGACACCATTTCCTAAGGGATAAATATGAAAAAGGAATGATCTCAATCGAATTTTGTGCTATTGATCATCAAATTGCTGATATATTCACTAAAGCACAGGTACTTAATCTGATTAATAATTGCTCAGCATTATGTCTTTATTGCCATACTCATGTGCCATGTATTAATATGATTCCCCGGATACTAATAATGTTTATCTATCTTTGTAAATTGAGGCAATTTAAAGATTTCAAACATGATGAACCTGGTTCATCTATGATGATTCATCTGACTGACAAGGTACGTACTCTTCTCCATATAGTAATTCAATTACAGTCACACATGAGCTGGAGTCTATCCATAATTGGTTCATTCCTAAGTCTTTGTACTAATCCATAAATGAACCTGTTCCAAGAAGTCACATCAACACTCAATTAGCCTAAAAATAGGGAACACTTAACCATCAAATCAATGACACTCCTACAACCATTAGACTTCCACTTGAATAAATTTTGATCCGTTGTAAAATTAATGTCCATATGTTATAAAAGGTAATCATTAATCCTCTCTTCATAAAGCTTCCTTCAAACCAAGTTTAACTCATATTACACTACCCAAAACCTGCAAAACTCGTCCTTTCCTCTCAACAAAGAAAAAAAATGTCTTCACCTCCACCAGCTTCCTCATATAATTCCTCACCTAATCGNCCAATTCTCCATCTGTTTACACCTCTAAATCACCAGAAATTCCATCATCCCCTGAAAAGACACCCATTCTTGAACCCACTCCAAACCCTACTCCTGCCCCCAAGAATCGTCGTGTTAAAGTTCTTGCCCGAAAATCTGTTGCTTCTGGGGCTAAGGAAAAGTTCTTGGAGGATCTTATTAAAGAAGACAAAGGCACTAAGTCAGATTCATCCAATGGGTTCTTCAAATCAGCTAATGAGGAAGAAGCACCTGGTTCAACCAGTTCTGAAAAAGGTAATCTTGAAATCGATTCCGAACTTACTTCTGCTGATAAAAGATTCGTGTTGGTAGGGTCTGTTGTTGATGTCGAAATACCTGGAAGAAAGAAGGGTGGGAGAAAAGAAAGAATTCTTGAGAGAAAGGGACAGAAAGATGTGAGGGGATCTAGAGAGGATGGTGCCACGCTGGTTATCTGTGGCCCCATTCCTGAAACTATGGGAGGAGAAGTCACTGATTTAGGGGGAAGCATAGTAGAGGAAGCTGCAGCAGGTCTTGCAAGTCTAAAGAAAGCTATAGATGAACCTGGTTCATCGGGGGAAGAAACATTGGCGGAAAGTTTGAGAAAACTGGGGGAGTCTTATAACCCCAAGAGAAGAAGGAGTTAGAAACCCAAGAAGGAAACTCACCCAGTTCCTTCAAAGAAAAGGAAAATTTCTGAAGTTGCTGATGTTTCTGCTCCAAAAGCTAGAGCTACTCGTAGCACTGTGAGAAAAAAAGAAGAAAAATTAGAAAAGGCTCTGAAGGAGAGCAAGAAGAAGTGGGCAGCAAAAGTAAAAGCAAAAGTTGGAGAGCCTGTTGAGGCTATTGAGATTGAAGAAAATGGGTTGGACCTGGTCCAATAGGAGGAGCAACCTGCTCCAGGTGTGGCTGAGACACCAAAACCCACAAAGGCTAAGGCTTCTTCAAAGAAGTCAGCTAGGATGTCTGTCGCACTAACAAAATCTATTAAGAAGACCAGGGCCAAGCCAAAGAGAGTGAAAGTTGATGATGATGATGCAGACTGGAGTGGAGAAGAGGAGAAGGAAATTGGAGTGGTGACTGACATGGTTACCATGTTTGGAAAAAGAACAATACTAAAAGGCAAGCTGGTGAAGGATTTAGAGGAGCATGGTATGCAATATCTAATGGAAACCCTGGAGGTACAAGGCTAGAAGGACCTGGTCCTTCGCATGGAAGGCAGGCTAGCAAGAGCTGAGTTGGTAGAGTTTATGGGGAATGAAAGTGTCAAGGAAGGCAAGGTCACGTCTATGGTAAAAGCAATTGAGGTTTCCTTTGATGTCAAAGAACTGGGTGTTATTCTTAACATACCAACTGAGGGCTATGAGGACTATACAAGGCAGAGAAGGCCTTGTCTAGATGGGATGGCCTCAACAATTGACATCACCGGGTTCTCTAGTGATAGTGAGAAGGAGATTGAACCCAGGCCGATTTACAAGAGAGATGAAGCCCGAGCACACGCTACTCTTTGATTTCGTCATTAAGTTCCTACTGCCTAGACAAGAAAGAAGGCACATGGAAAATTATATGGATCTTACTTTGATGGAATGCTTGTACAGGGGAAAGCAAATTAATTGGCCAGCTTTTATCATCCAACTCCTTAACAGAGTGGTGAATGGAACCAAGGCACACACAATTCCTTATGGCTTCATGCTGACAGTAGTGCTTGCACATTTTGGGGTTCTAGTAAAGAAGGCTGAGAGGGCTACGGCCAAAGATTATTTTGGGAAGGAAACTTTGCTTACATGCGACTACAATGTCAATATTCCTGTGGATGAACCTGGTTCATCTAGGAAGCAACCAGTAAACAGCAAAGTTAGAACTTTGGTGCAAGAAAACGAGATTAAGGATATGGAGATCCTTCGCTTAAAGTCTCGTGTGATTGAGGTTGAAGAAGAGCGGGATGCTCTTAGAGCTGAATTAGCAAAGGAGAAAGAAAAGAACGAGGGTGTTCTTCAGTAGATGCTGTCTCTCCTACAATCCAAGTCCACAACCTCCACTGCACCTTCCCATCCTTAGGCTTCTTAGAGCTTCCTTAAACCATCTTAAGACCAGTTATCAGTTTCAGTTCTTTTTATTTTTTTTTTTCATGGTTGGTTGTTTTTGTTTTTCTGTGTGGTGGTTGATTATCGTTACTTATCAATGAATTTTGCTTTTAGTTATTGACTTGTCTCAATTTCTGAGTTAGCTAACATTTATTGGTTTCTTGTGTTGATTAATCATGCTTTGCACCTGCAGTTGCCTCAATGGCCATGAGTAATAATTAATAAAACTGGTAAGTATATCATTTTGCAAACTTTTCGATAATGCCAAAAGGGGGAAGTTAGTTTGTGCTGAACTTTTCAAATTATTTTTAAAGTTTAAAGTGTTATTTATAACCTAATGAACCTGGATTCTCTATGATTAATGCTCAAAACCATAAAAAGTTCTTTGAAGTGTATACATGATTAAGCACAGTGTTTGTCATTATCAAAAAGGGGGAATTTGTTGACCCATGTCACTGCATAGTTTTGAGGATTGACAAAAGGCTGACCAGTTGAACCAGGTCCATCAGAGCACACATCTTGAACTAACTAGCTGGCACATGAACCGTATATGCTTAGGAGATGTTTTAAATATGAAATATTAATGAACCAAGAGATTGTCTCCTAATACGAAAAGGTTGCAAACTGATCTGATTAATTGAAGACGAATTCAGCAAGGAAAGTGACAAAAGAAAGGAAGTTGAGTTTGATTCGAATTGGTTCACCCAGGTAGAGTTGAAATGGAATTGGGAGACAAGCTCAAGGACTGAGTCTATAAATACTTGATGTATTTCTGCTGGAATTCAAGACGCACAAAGCTGAAGTGAATCAAAATCTGAAAGCAAAATTTCCAGATTTATTTTTGCTAGCAGAATCATTGTGCGATGCAAAGGCTACAATTCAACTAGAAGAACCAGTTCCATCTGATTGTTTATTGAGTCTAGTTGATTGTAGTAGGAGTTTTTAATATTGTATCTTTCAGCTTTCATAGAAGCAATTGTAATAGGTACGTATTGATCAAGTTAGAGTTAACTTGAGGTGTGTAGAAATTAGCTAGGGGCTAGTTACTACAAAGGGTTAGAGTTAATCTTTAGGATTACAAAATAGTTTATTTTGTAAGTCCATTTGGCTAAGAGTTTTTGGTGAAGAGTTGAGAAAATCCTACTGAGGAGTAGGTCGTTGTTTTTTCACCTTTTGAGCCAGGTGTTTTCCACGTAAAAATCTCTGTGTTTTTACTTTACTGCTTTTTATTATTCCACAACAGTAGTAGTTGGAACACGAAGAAGAACCAGGTTCTTCTACTGAGACAACACTCGAAAATTGGGTACCACAAAAAGTAACCTATCTTCTTGTGTGGTATTGAAGTCTAAAACATCAAGTTGGACGTTCATTAGGCTTGAATCGATGTGAGATTCATGATTTTCCTGTTGTTTGATGTGATTTAAGGCTTCAGGAGAGTTCGTATATTGTTTTAGGACATGTTGGTATATTTGGACGGGGTCCCGGAGGCCTCGGGTGGGCTACAGACCATTCCACTTTATTTTTGAGCTGCTGATGCCTCAGTTCTGGTTTCCTTCTTCGCGTTCACGACAAGGCAGTCGCATTCGCGAAGGGTTATGGGGGTTGGGCAGTTTCCCTTCTTCGCATTCACGGGGGATATTTTATGTTCGCGAAGTAGCCAGGTGCTGGGAGGGATTTTAGTTTATGCGTTTGTGAGGTCCAGGCTGCGTTTGCGAAGTCTTGGACTTTTGCTTCATCATGTTCGCAAAGTGGAGGACGCGAACGCGAACGCAAACGCGAACGCGAATGCGAACGCGAACGCGAACGCGAAGGCCTTTTTAAGGGCAATTAAATTTTGGTCTTCGGGAATGTGATGAGGGTCCCGTGTTCGCGATGTGTAGTACTTGGGCATGCTATATAGTACTCTATTTTAGGGATGTGCATGGATCGGATCGGATTTAGCACATTTCGGATTCGGATTTCGGATTCTAGAAAATGCAATCTGAATTATATCGAATTGGATTTGGATTTTAAAGTTTGGATTGGATCGGATTTCGGAACATATTATGCCTCAAAGTTGCAAACTAAAATGTATATTTTATTTGTAAAAGAGGAAATGCATTAGAAAAATTCATGTTTATACAATTATGAGAGTACTATTGTTCCAATATAGCAAAATCTAGCAATTGTAAAGGCAATAACTTGGAGGAAGATGTAAAGGAAGTACGGACTATCTGAAATTAAAGTGTAGTATATACTTACTGCCTAATAATTTCGGATTTCGGATCAGATCGAATTAAAACGTACCAATCCGAACCCGATCCGAAATTTTAATAAACACAACCCGAATCCGATCCGAAATCCGAAATTTTAATAAACACTATCTGAAATCCGATCCAATCCAAAATCCGAAATCTGAAATTGAATGGATCGGTTCGGATTTCGGATATTCGATCCAAATGAACAGCCCTACTCTATTTCTAGGGTTTGGTTCATGTTAACATATTTTGAGCCGTAGAGCTCGAATTTGGGCGATTTTGAAGGGAATTTTCAAAATTTTGATCGCGGTAAGTGTTTTAGACTGGGACTTGTTGTTATTTCATGATTCCATCTTTGTTTTTAGCATGTGATTAGTGAATTAAAGTGAAAAAATGTAGGATTTTATAAAAACTTTCTAAAGTAAAAATTAAGGATTTGAAGGTCAAATCGAGGTCGGAATTTGATGAAATTGGTATAGTTGAACTCGTTATCAAATGGGTGTTTGGAATTTGTGAGTTTGACTGGGTTCCGGGGTGCAGGCCCGTGGTTGACTTTTTGATTTTGATAAATATCAAAACTTTATTGTTTGAAGTTGTTTCCAATGGCATTATTTGTTGATATTGAGTTTTTGTGACTAGATTCGAGTCGTTTGGAGGCCGATACGAGTGGGAAGGCTTTGTTAGAGTATCGATTTGCACGTTTGAGATAAGTAATACATCTTAACTTGGATCTGAGGGTACTTAACCCTGAGAACTACGTCATATGAAAGATATTGGGGTGATGTACAAGCTAGGTGGCGAGCGTGTGTACATGCACTAGTGTGTTCATGATTTGGGGAGGACTTTAGACTATTACCAGGTTTTTTTTTCTCCTATATTGTTATCCCCACGTTTTCCCTACTTGTTTAATCATTTGAACTGTGATTCATGTTAGACATTAGGTCTAGACTAAGTGCTATATGTTTGAGACTTTATAGGGGTATTCTTGTTGTCTCAGCGCTATATGCTTTATTTGTACACATGTTCTCAGTCATGATGCCATATCCATGTATGATATCTCTATCTCAGTACTTCTTATTAGATTCCTCACATGTTGTTGATCCCTCTTATGTGTAACACTATTAAACTGAGCATTTTGACATGTGTTTATCTGAGACATGACTGAGTTTGGGTCATAAAGCCGGTTTGATATTGATATTAAGGTGACATGTATGCCAGGCCTATATTGGGCTAAGGGTTATTTTTTGGGGCGACGAGTGCACCAGGCCTCACTATTGGGCTAAATGATTATGATTAGCGCTTGGGCAGGATTCGCCCCTCTGGAGTTTGACATACCAGAAGTGGGCGCAGGAACAGTGTTTTATATACATGCTTTGATGATGGAAAATTATGCCAGACATTCAAATAGTGCTAAGTGTGAGTATTGATGGATCCACCATGATATTGTTGATTGAAATGCATACTTGACATTTAGGCATAAATGTGTACCTCCCACATGGTAGTTGTTAAATGAAATGCTTTATCCATATTGGGGCTATAACCGTTATACTTGAAAGCATGTCTAAATTTCTAATATGGGAACAAGCTGAACATGATATCATTGAGCTACTTGTTTCTAAGGTTTTCCTCTATATTTTGAACTGTTACCGGTTAATGACATTGGCATTTGACTACAATTCTGAGCTTGTCTCTGCTTTCAGCCCAAGGTTAGTGTTGTTACTTATTGAGTACATGGGATCAGTTGTACTCATACTACATTCTGCACTACTTATGCAGATCCAGGTACATCTGAGCCGAGGTGTTTCGAGACTTGAGTTTTTGCTAGCATAAGGGAGACTACGAGTTAGCTACTATATTGTCCACAGTATTTGTATTACATGATTTTGTTTGTATCTTGTTATTCAATCATGCTCGTGTACTCCTTAACACCCGATATTGGGGATAATTGTTGTAGTTTTATGGTCATATTCTCAGATATTTCATGTTATTTTTTCGTTGTTGATTTATTAGACCAAGTCTATTCGATTTTATTATTATTAAGTGACTGTTGGTTTACCTAACGGGTTGGGGTTAGGTGCCATCATTGCTAGTGAGTTTGGGTCGTGACAAATTTGTATCAGAGCACTAGGTTGCTTAGGTCTCATGAGTCACGAGAAAGTTTAGTAGAGTCTTGGGATTGGTACAGAGACGTCTGTACTTATCTTTGAGAGGCTACCAAAGTATTAAGAATCTTTACTTTCTTGCATTATTATCGTGTGAATTTATTATTTCCGAAGTTTGAACCTTGACGCTTTTATTCTCTCGCAGACAGTAAGGAAACGTGCGACAGGATCAGGTGGACGAGCACCAGTACCACCAGTTAGGGCCACGAGAGGCCTGGGACGTGGTAGAGGCCGAGACGTGGATCGTACTACAGCTAGAGAAACACCTGTAGAGCCACCAGTTGCTCTCACTGAGGAGTAGGTACTAGATATTGGTGAGCTGGTGGGACCAGCTCAGGCACTAACAGTGCCTAATGTTATTCCTGGCCTTAGCCTAGATTTTGATTGTATGCACGAGCCTGGCTCTGGCGGTTTTAGTTCCGTCTGCACCAACCACTTTACAGGCTGGGGGAGGTGCCTAGACTCCCATCGCCCATACTCCAGAGCAACTAGCTTAGGGACTCTAGACACTGAGGGTACTGCCATCCTAGCCAATTGTTGCTACTCGGGACGAGGTTGGCCCACCTATGTGTGATGAGGAGCAGAAGAGATTGGAGTGGTTCAGGAGGTTTAAGCCTCCAGAGTTCAACGGGGAGGAGTCAAAGGATGCTCAAGATTTTCTAGACCGGTGTCAACGAATTCTTCGCATAACAGGTATTTAAGAGACCAGTGGAGTTACATTAACCACTTTTCAACTGACAAGGGTAGCCAAAAGATGTTGGCAGGCCTATGAGTTGAGCAAGCGAGTTGTCACAACGCCACTCACATGACATAAGTTCTCTATTACTCTTTTAGAGAAGTTTATCCCACAAACTCGAAAAAAGGAGCTGCATAGAAATCTTGAGCAGCTACACTAGAGGGATATGCCTGTGACTCAGTATGAGATGAGATTTGCAGATTTTTCTCGTCATGCTGTACAATTGGTTCCCACAGAGAGGGAGAGGATCAGGAGGTTTATTGATGGCCTCAACTATGGTTTACGTGACAGTCTAGCTCTAGAGGCCGAGAAGGATGCTAGGTTTGACCAGGTAGTCGAGATTTCCAGGCGCTTGGAGTCGATTCGCAGGCTTGAGCACGAGGAGTGGGAGGGAAAGAGGCCCCGTGGTTCAGGTGGTTTTAGTGGTACCTCACCTGGAGGTTAGTCCCATCACAACAGAGGCCATCCTTATAGAACCGCTTGGATGGCTCATCCAGTTCATCGTGGTGCATTAGTTAGCCATGATTCATACAATACTCGTACGAGTAAGTCATATTTTAGTTCACTTCCTGCTAAAAGCTCGTACTGTGCTCCATCAGTTCAGGGTTTATCGGCACCGGGTTCTTCCAGTGGTTATTCTAGTTCTCGAGGTCCGATTCAGACCCCACCATCATATTCTGCTCGAGGTAGTTGCGATTGTGAAGAGTTGGGGCATGTGAGGAAGTATTGTCCTCGTTACTATAGAGGTCAAGTGCAGCAGGGAGGCCAGTCTGTGACCCCTGCACCATTTTCTACACCACCCGCTCAGCCAGCTCGGGATGGAGGTCGTGCAGGTCGAGGTGTCCCTTGAGGAGGGGGGGGGGGGGGGGGTCAGATAAATGGTGGTCAGGCTCGATGCTATGCTTTTCCCTCTCGGCCATAGGCAGTTGCTTCCTTGCTGTGATCACATGTATTGTTTCAGTATACCACATGGATTCTTCAATATTATTTGATCATGGTTCCACTTATTCTTTTACTGCTTATCATGGCTGATTTTGAAGTTATTTTAGGCATGGATTGGTTGTCACCATGTCACACTATTGTGGATTGTCATGCCAAGACCATGACCTTAGCGATGCCGGGGTTGTCTAGGGTTAAGTGGAGAGGTTCCCTGGATTATGTTCCTAGTAGAGTGATTTCATTTGAAGACTCAATGGATGGTTGAGAAGGGATATCTGGCATATTTGGCCTTTGTGAGGAATGTTAGTGTTGATACTCCTACCATTGAGTTCGTTCCGATAGTGAGACTTTACAGATGTGTTTCCTGCTGACCTGTCGGGCATGCCACCATACAGGGACATTGATTTCGGTATTGATCTAGTGCCGGACACTCAGCCTATATCAATTCCACCGTATCGCATGGAACTAGCAGAGTTGAATGAGTTAAAGGAACAACTTCAAGAATTTATTGATAAAGGGTTTCATTCGGCCTAGTGTGTCACCTTGGGATGTGTCGGTTCAATTTGTAAAGAATAAGAATAGTATTATGCAGATGTGCATTGATTACAAATAGTTGAACAAAGTTACAATTAAGAACAAGTATCCACTACCACACACTGATGACTCTTTTGACCAGCTTCAGGGTGCTAGAGTGTTTTCGGAGATTTATTTGAGGTCCGGGTATCATCAGTGGAAGATTCAAGATTCTGATATTCTAAAGAAGACATTCATGACCCGTTATGGTCCCTACGATTTTCCGGTGATGTCTTTTGGGCTGACCAATGCCCCAACATCCTTTATGCACTTGATGAATAATGTGTTCCAACCATATCTTAATTCTTTCTTCATAGTATTCATTGATGATATATTGGTGTACTCACGCAGCTAGGAGGATCATGAGAAACATCTGAGGATTGTACTTTAGACTTTGAGGGAGAAGAAATTATATGCTAAATTCTCCAAGTGTGAGTTTCGGCTTGATTAGGTGGCATTCTTGGGTCACATGGTGTCTAGTGAGGGATTTAAGGTGGATGCAAAAAAGATTGAGGAAATTCAGAGTTGGCCTAGACTGTCTTCAACTACTGAAAATTCAGAGCTTTCTTGGTTTGGCAGGTCATTATCATCGTTTTGTGGAGGGTTTCTCATCCATTGTTTCACCTTTGACTAGATTGACCTAGAAAGGTGCCCCGTTCATGTGGTCTAATGAGTGTGAGGAGATCTTTCAGAAGCGCAATACTACCTTAGCCACAACTCTAATTCTAGTTTTATTGTAAGCATCGGGTTCATATACAGTTTATTATGATGCTTCACGGATTGGTATCATGTGTGTATTGATGTAGGAGGGTAGAGTGATAGCTTCTGCTTCGATTCAGCTGAAGCCCAATGAGAAGAACTACCCCGTTCATGATTTAGAGTTGGCATCCATTTTTCACGCATTAAAGATTTGGAGGTACTACCTCTACGACATGTTTGTGATCATTGGAGTCTACATCACTTGTTTAAGTAAAAGGATCTAAACTTGAGGTAGCGGAGGTGGTTAGAGTTGTTAAAAGACTATAATACCACTATTTTGTATCATCCCACGAAGGCCAATGTGGTGGACGATGCCCTGAGTACAAAAGGCTGTGAATATGGGTAGTCTTGCATATATTCCAGTTGGTGAGAGACTGCTAGCATTGTATGTTCAGGCTTTGGCCGATCAGTTCGTGAGGTTAGATGTTTCGGAGCCTAGTCGGGTTCTTCCTTGCGTGGTTTCTTAATGTTCTTTGTATGAGCGCATCAGTATAGAGAACCCCTATTGCTTGTCCTTAAGGACACGGTGCAACACGGTGATGCCATGTAGGTTTCTATTGGAGATGATGGGGTGTTGCAAATGCAGGGTTGGGTTTGTGTTCCCAATGTGGATGGGTTGTGTGAGTTTATTCTTGAGGAGACCTACTGTCCGCTGTACTCCATTCATCCGAGTGTCGTCAAGATGTATCAGGATTTTAGGCAACACTATTGGTGGAGAAGAATAAAGAAAGATATAGTAGAGTTTGTGGCTCAGTGTTTGAACAACCAGCTGGTGAAGTACAAGCATCGGAGGCCAGGTGGTTTGATTTAGAGACTTGAGATTCCCGAGTGGAAGTCGGAGCTTATTACCATAGATTTTGTTGTTGGGCTCCCATGGACTTTGAAGAAATTCTATGCAGTGTGGGTTATTTTGGATAGACTAACCAAGTCTGCACACTTCATTCTGGTTGTGACTAGCTATTCTTCAGAGCAGCTGGCTCAAATCTATATCTGTGAGATTGTTCATCTTCATGGTGTGCCAGTGTCTATTATATCTAATCGAGGTACGCAGTTCACATTGTATTTCTGGAGAGCTATGCAGTGTGATTTAGTTACACGGTTGGAGTTTATTATAACATTCCACTCCCAGATGGACAGACAATCCAAATACACCATTCAGATCTTGGAAGATATGCCACACGCTTGTGTTATGGATTTCGAGGGTTCATGGGATCTGTTCTTACTGCTTGTAGAGTTTGCCTATAAAAATATCTACCAATCAAGTATTCAAATGTCTCCTTATGAGGCCTCATATGTGAAACAATGTTATTTTCCAGTTGGTTGGTTTGAGCCAGTAGAGGCTAGGTTGTTGGGTACTGATTTGGTTTGGGGTGCCTTGGTGAAAGCCAAGTTGATTCATGATAGGCTTCCTACAACACCGTCTAGGCAGAAGAGTTATGTTGATATGAAGGTTCATGGTGTTGCATATATGGTGGGTGAGAAGTTTTTGCTTAGGGTTTCACCCATGAAGGGTGTGATGAGGTTCGGGAAGAAGGGAAAGTCAAGCCCTCGGTATATTGGTCCCTTTGAGGTGCTTGAGAGAGTTGGAGAGGTGGCTTACAAAATTACCTTACCTCCTAGTCTATCGGGTAATCACCAAGTGTTTCATATTTCTATGCTCCGGAAGTATTATTGAGACCCGTCATATGTCTTGGAATTTAACAAAGTTCAATTAGATGGGGATTTGACTTGTGATGTAAAGCCGGTGGCCATTTTGGATCAGCAAGTTCGAAAGTTGAGATAAAGGAATATAGCATCAGTGAAGTTCCAATGGAGAGGTCAGCGAGTCGATGAAGCTACTTGGAAGACCGAACGTGAGATGTGGAGAAGATATCCACACCTATTTGAGACTCCATGTATGATTCGAGACCCGTTCGAGGAGGAACATTTGTTTAAGAGGGGGAGAATGTAACGACCCTACCGTTCGTTTTGTGTATTGTAGCCCCGTTTCAACTATTTATTGTTTTTTCTGTGTTCATTTACGGTTATGTGACTTTGCAAAACGGTTGGTTTGGAAGAGTCGGAAGAGTTGATCGGAGTTTGACTTTTGTGAGACGACTCCGGAGTGGAGTTTTGATGGTTTTGATAGCTTTGGTGATTTTTTAATTAGGCGTATGTCCGGATATTGATTTGGAGGTTCGTGGGTTGGTTTGTGGCTTTTTGACGAAATTTGAAAAGTTGAAGGTTTGGAAGGTAGAGAGATTTGACCGAGAGTTGACTTTATTGATACTGGATTCAGATTTTGGTTTCGGGAGTTGGAATAGGGCCGTTGTCTCATTTGGAACTTTCTTGAAAAATTTGAGGTCATTCGAGTTGATTTGATAGGGTTCGACATTAGTTTAGAAGTTGGAAGTTCATTAGGATTGAAGCGTAGTGTGACTCATGGTTATGGTGTTGCTTGATGTGAATTTGAGGCTTCGAGCAAGTTCATATTATGTTTTAGGACTTGTTGGTATGTTCGGACAGGGTCCCGGGGGCTTCGGGTGTGATTTTGATGGGCTACAGACGATTACACCTTGTTTATGGATTGCTGATCCCTCAATTTTGGTTTCCTTTTTCGCGTTCGTGGCAAGGCGGTCGCATCACAAAGGGTTATGGTGTTGGAATGTCACCCTTCTTCGCGTTCGCGAGGGATATTTCGCGTTTGTGAAGCAGCTATGTGCTGGGAAGGATTTTATTCTACGCGTTTGTGAGGTCCATGTCGTGTTTGCGAAGTCTTGGACTTTCGCTTCTGCGTTCTCAAGGTGGAGGACGTGAACACGATGGCCTTTTTTTGGGCAGATCAATTTTGGTCTTCGCGAACACGACAAGGGTTCCGTGTTCGCGATGTCCAGTACTTGGGCAAACTATATAGTACTTTATTTTGAGTGTTTGGTTCATTTTAACATATTTTGCTTTGTGGAGCTCGAATTTTGGGGGATTTTGGAGGGAATTTTGAAGATTTGGAGCGGGGTAAATATTTTTTATTCGAATTTTTTATTATTTCATGATTCCATCTTTGTTTTTAGCATGTAATTAGTGAATTAAAGTGAAGAAATGAAGGATTTTTGTAAAAACTTCCTACAGTGAAAATTGAGGATTTGAAGGTTGAATCGAGGTCGGAATTGGATGAATTTGGTATGGTTGAATTGGTTATTAAATAGGTGTTCGTAATTTGTGAGTTTGAACGGGTTCCAGGGTGTGGGTCCAGGGTTGACTTTTTGATTTTGATAAAGATCAAACTTTTATTATTTGAAGTTGTTTCCGACGACATTATTTGTTGATATTGAGTTGTTTGTGACTAGATTCGAGTCGCTTGGAGGCCAATATGTGTGGGAAGGGCTTGTTAGAGTATTGATTTGTGCGTTTGAGGTATGTAACACATCTAAACTTGGATTTGAAGGTACTTAACCCTGAGAACTATATCATATGAAAGATATTGGGGTGATGTACGTGTTAGGTGATGAGTGTGTGTGCATGCACCAGTGTGTTCATGATTTGGGGAGGCCTTTAGGCTATTACCAGGCTTATTTTGCTATCATATCTTGTTATCCCCGCATTTTTTCTACTTAATCATTTGAACTGTGATTCATGTTAGACATTAGGTCTAGAGTAAGGGCTATTTGTTTGATACTTTATAGGGCTATTCTTGCTGTCTCAGCACCATATGCTTTATTTGTACACATGTTCTCAGTCATGATGCCATATCCATGTATGATATCTCTATCTCAATAATTCTTATTTGATTCCTCACATGTTGTTGATCCCTCGTATGTGTAACACTATTAAACTAAGCATTTTGAGATGTGTTTATCTGAGATATGAACAGTAAATGACTGAGTTTGGGCCATAGAGTCGGTTTGGTATTGATATTGAGGTGACATGTATGTCAGGCCCATATTGGGTTAAGTGTTATTATTTTGGGGCGATGCTTGCACCGGGCCTCACTATTGGGATAAATGATTATGATTAGCAGTTGGGCAGGATTCGCCTATCCGGAGTCTGACATGCCAATGGTGGGTGCATGAAAAATGTTTTATAACGTGCTTTGATGATGGATAATTATGCCAGGAACTCGTATAGTGCTAAGTGTGAATTTTGATGGATCCACTATGATATTGTTGATTGACATGTAGGCATGTAGTGCACCTTTACATGATAGCTGTTAAATGAAATGCTTTATGCGTGTTGGGACGTTAACCATTATGATTGAAAGCATGTCTAAATTTATCTGTGAACAAGCTGGACATGATATCATAGAGCCACTTGTTTCTACGACTCTCCTTTATATTTTGAACTTTTACCGGTTAATGACATTGGCATTTGACTACTGTTCTGAGTTCGTCACTGCTTTCAGCCCAAGGTTTGTGATGTTACTTATTGAGTATATGGGATCCAATTACATTCGGCCGAGGTGATTTCCAGACTTGCATTGTTGCCAGCCTTTGCGAGACTACAATATAGCTGCTATGTTGTTCGCAATATTTGGAGTTCTCTTTTAGTTATCTCTATATTTACTGTTCTATTATTTAGACAGTTGTTTTAGAGGCTTTAATTTTATCTTGTTATTCAGTAGTGCTCGTGTACTCGTTGATACCAAATTTTGGGGATGGTTGTACCAGTTTTATGGTTATATTCTCAGATATTTCATGTTATTTTTCCACTGTTGAGTTATTGGACCATGTTTATTCGATTTCATTGTTATTATGAGACTATTGGTTTACCTAACAGGTTGGGTTTAGGTGTCACAACCCAAACTAGAGGGTCATGACTGGCACCCGGGGCATACTTACCGAGCACCAACTTATATTTTATATAACATTTCTTAGTATCTATAAGGGCTGAAGAGATCAACATAAATGGTAGACATGAATCATAAACAAACAATGATGACAGATAATTACATGAATAATATAACATGGGACGACAAGGTTGTCATAAAGCTATATATAAGGTACAAGCCGATAAGCTGCCATGAGAGAATATAACACAAAAATCAGCTCACAAGGCTATCCAAACTATACATGGGATGACACTTGTCTATGAGCCTCTAAAGGAACATAAGTGCTGCAACTTTTCCGGAACAAGGCCCTGAGATGCGCATGATATCAATACCAAAAATGCATACCAAGACCACGGCAAGTCGAAGAAGGGATCTCGCCAATAACCGCTGAACTGGGCATCCTACAGTGGTAGGGGAGCTTTGTCTGTCTGTCTATCAGAACATGCAATACGATATGTAGCATCCATAAATAAAAGGGACGTCAGTACGAATAAAGTACTGAGTTTGTAAGGTAGGAAAGCATAAATAAGAATAGTAATATAAACAAGGATAGAGAATATATAACATGTAACATCTGAGTGCCTCTGAGGGCATCATCATCATCATATCGTACCCGGTCGTAATAGGCTCGGTAAAAAGTACCTGGCCATATGGATCTCGGTAAAACCCAACTGATCAGTAGTTGCACAGAAGGTGCTGTACCCGACCGAATATAAAGTGGCTCGGTAGATTAAAATATGTACATATATATAATGCATGTTTGACTCATAAGAATCACATTTTGAACTTTTCAGAGTGGCATAATGTCGGTAACCTCCGTACATGTTATTAGGACTAACTCTTCATCATGAATTTTATAAGAATCAGGAAATACCAACAACATTGATATTATAAGAATAAGAGAAGCAACATCAATATCAATCATTCCATAATAAGGGAAATAATATAAGTACTGCTAGCTTCTAATAGTGGAGTATCTTTGGAAGCTCGTTCATTACACTATGTACTATCAGATTCGTGCAAAAGAAGGAAATAGATAACCTCTTGTACCTTGTATATACTTCCCAACCTCAAGCTATGCAAATCTTGCGACTCCTTGGTCTACAATAAGAGAAATGATACTATCTTAGTCTACAATAAGAGAAATGATACATATCGTAATCTTTTAAGCGTCGTAACTAGTGTATATCAACCGCAACCTATTTTACGGTGAAACAGAAAGCACCTCCCCAATTTATATAAATTCTCACAAGTTAAAAAAATCACCAAACAACCCAACCAACGTCAATAATAATCATATTAAGCCCCCCAAAACAGTTCACCAATCAACAACATTACTAACAAGCCTTTCGATAGATATCTCACAAGTTCTAGCTTCAATGACTTAGCCGAAACTTGGATAAATTTCAATATATGTATAGTAAGAGGTTACTTACCTTTAAACATATATAAATACTCCAATTTTACCTTAATTCACCCCGAAATATCCTTCCAATGCATCTACAAGAACAAGTCAGCAAAACTGGCAATCAATTCGGGTTTTTCGACTCTAAAATCACTTTGGAAGACTTGAAATCACTTAGGGTTGATATGAAAAACTTATGAGAGTATTTTAAGGAACTTAAAACACTTAAAATAACCTCCGACATGATATGGAACCACACAAACATCAGCAACAACAAGAAGAACAAGAAACTCACTAGCGCCACGGGATTCCAGACACTTGATTTGTGTTGTTTGCCCTTTGTTTGGGTCATGGATAAGAGAATATTGAGAGAAAGTTGTTAGGTGTCTAGGGTATGAATAGAGTGAAAATAATTATTTAAAATGGGCTTTAGGCATCTCATATATATGTATATATATATATATATGTCAACCGCCTAAGTGAGTCCCATAGAAAGCTGCTTGCGTAGTCGTAAAAAAATGCGAATATCTCTCTACTCCGATGTATTATCGACAAACGGTTTAATGAGTTAGAAACTAGACTCATAGATCTTAAATTTAATGGGTGTATCACCCCATAAGTCCAAGTATATTGAGAGAAAATCTTAGTATCATTAGACCTAAAGTTTAGGTAAAATTATGAACACAAGTTGCGACAATTTTTTGTCGACTTTTGTTTCATAACTTGCTTGAATTAAATATTGATGATACAAGTATTGTATGATTCAAATACCTTGAAATACGACCTCCTTAGAATACTAAGCACCTCTAGTTTTACCCGAAAATACGCGTTACAACATCCTTGATTATTTTTACTGCTAACTTCTAATACTTGTTAACCACTCTTATACATCTTTGTATCATTTAAGACCAGTAGGATTAACTTCTTATCATATCAAAGATAATCTCTTCTCATATTTACATCGACTAACTTACGGCGTGATGTAACGTACGTGAATATGGGTTGTAACACTCCCCTTAGGAACATTCGTCCTCAAATGTAAATGTATATTGGGCGTCAACTCATCTTGGAGTCCGACGAAAGTTTTAGGCCGAGTTTCCTCTCTAAAATGAACACTATACAAACTTGCAAGAAGTTAAACCAAATCTTTAGCCTCACAAGGCTATACAAAAGCATTATGGATATGTAATTGTTTACCTCATAGAGCCGTTTCAGCTTCTATTCCATCATATGTTCCCCCGGAATCCTTGGTATATTCAGTGTGAAATAGGTAAGGGTATTTAGGATTCATCTCCTCTTCCGATTCCCATGTCATTTCTTCCATATTCTTGTTCCTCCACAATACTTTAACGGAAGCTACATCCTTTGTTCTAAGCTTGGGGACTTGTCGATCTAATATAGCCACTGGCAATTCTAACTCATAATCAATCTATCCAATTCGTCGAAGAATCTTGTACATCCCGATATACCGCAGATACATCTTACCCTTCTTCCCAAAACACATAACACCATTCATCGGTGAGATCCTCAGGAAAACCCAATCTCCAACCTCAAACTGCAGATCACAACATCGGGCATCAGAATAATACTTTTACATGCTTTGCGCTGTCCTCGGCCGTTCTTGTATTACTTTCACCTTTTCAATGTCTTGGTGGGCCAAATCTGACCCATATAATTCTATTTCGCCGACTTCAAACCATCCAACTAGTGATCTATATCTCCTCATGTATAATGCTCACATGGGCCATTTTAATACTGGAATGATAGCTATTATTGTAAGCAAATTCCATGTGTGGTAGATGGTCATCCCAATTACCCTTGAAATCTAGAACACATGCCTTGTATCTTCGAGTGTCTGAATAGTATATTCAACCTGTCCATCAGTCTACAGATGGAATGCAGTGCTGTGATTCACTTGTCTGCCTAAACCCTTCTAAAATGACCTCCAAAAGTTAGCCGTAAACTGAGATCCTTTGTCTGATATAATAGATATCAGAACACCATGAAGCCTAACAATCTCATAGATATATAGCCTCGCATAATCTCCAGTTGTGTAAGTTGTCTTAACTGGCAGAAAATGGGCAGATTTCGTAAGTCGATCAACTATCACCCAGATGGAGTCAAACTTATGATAAGAGCGAGGTTATCCAATAACGAAGTCCATATTTATAACCTTCCATTTCCAGGTCGGAATATCTATATTCGGAATAAGTCCATCGGGTTTCTTATGCTCAATCTTTACTTATTGACAATTAGGACATTGGGCTACAAATTCTGCAATAGCCTTCTTCATGTTGTCCCACCAATACAGCTCCTTAATGTCATGATACATCTTGTTCGAGCCGGGATGGATGGAATATCACGACTGATGAATCTCAATCATAATTTTCTCTCGTAACCCTTGTTACATCTCGCGTTTTTCCTATGCTAAATGTTTCGTCTTCAGTTAATTGACGCATACTAGGGGTGAGATTATCTTGAGGTTAACATTTTTCCGCTATTTATAACAAGCGATAAATAAGTGTCATGAAGGATAAAAGGTTGGAATTAAAAAAAAAAGAGTTTCATTGAAAGTAGCCAACTTGGGATAAAATACGGGTTGAACGATAATACCCGATAATTATGAATAGTACCATGAAAGGTACCATATGACCACGGTAGTATAATATATAAAGTATATTAAAAATAAGTAGAATTTTAAGTAAGCTGTGGCAATTTTTTTAAAATTATGCGGGTAATTGGTTAATTACCGGGTAACGAGACATTACCTAGTTAACTAATAAGTGGATAAAAAATTATAAATTATACCCCCCAAAACGTGGCAGAAAGCCACAAACTAAAAAGAATGACTTTTTTAGTCTTCTTGAATAGGTGGCATTCATGCTAGCCAAATAAGGACATTACATATTTTATAATCACTATACAAGTTTTATCATAAAACTTAGGAACTCCTTACAATTCAAAGATACTGGAGTTTGGAATTCAAAAGGAAAACGTTAGCTTCTTGGTCTTGAAAATTTTAACTATTTAGCCAATTCAAGCTTTCCAACAAAGCTAATTTTCCATTCCTTATGAACAAACACCAACCGAACGTTAGCGAGCTTAAAAAAAAACGTTAAGGATTATAAACCAAAAAGACATGTTCCATTCTTTCTAATACTCCAAAGAACAAAGCTTCATTTTTTTTTCGTTCAAAATATTTCACAGTAGCAGAAGCTTCAGTTCGTTCAAGTAACTCAAGGAACAAAGCGTAATTCCATCAAAATTTTGCGGTTACAAAAGAGTATGGTGAAATCTTTTCCAAGAATATTATACGGAGTTTTCCTTACTCTAGGTATGTTAAGGCCATCCCTTCTTTCTTTTTGGCATGATTCAAATTATACAGAAAAAACGAGTAAATGTACAGTTTCCATAAATTACTCTACTCATAGAAATACTAGGGGTGTCTATATTATTGATTCCCCATGTGAATTATTATTATCTTCTGTTCATGGGTCTCAGAATAATACGCACTTGAAAAAGTTTATCAGGAAGGAATAGTGAGATTATTACGTATTTTTCATGCATTGCTCTCATTTATATATGTGCATTGACCCATGACCAGATGGCGTTATATACGCGTATATATGTAAATATATGTACATGGGATATGGGAAAATATTACAACATTATATATGCACCACCACATGATCAACTGGTATATGTTGATGATGTTGTCCCCAGTGACTGAGACGATATGATGGGATGCCCTCAGTGTCTTGAGATATTATGTATACCCATACCTATGCATGAGACGACATTTATACGCACATGCATTACATTATATATATTTCAGAATTTACAAAGTTATTGAAATTTACATATGGATTTCTTTATTCCATGTTTCACATATTTCATTTAGGTACTGATTCTCGTGCCTTACATACTCAGTACATTTTTCGTACTGATGCCCTATTTCACGGGGCCTGCGTTTCATACCTGCAGGTGTAGGTAGGCAAGCTGACGGTTCCCCTTCTTAGGATCCTTGATCAGTGAGAGTTGAAGTGCTCCATTTGATCCAAATCTGTTTTTGATTTGGGTACGATATGTTTGTATATATATATATATATATATATAT